>JAQQZT010000004.1:10120107-10131774 GCA_030068275.1 Clarias platycephalus | reverse complement strand
AACAGAGAGCAGGAATTGATCTGCATTTATACTGTGTGTTAGGTGGCAGGCAGTTCAGCTATAACAGTTGATGTTAACTGACGTTAATATGGAGTCCAGGTAGTTATTGGAGGCTCAGGTAGACTCGAAGGAAATTCTATTCCTGAACTATCGAGCAACTGCAACCAAGTCAATTGCTCAGAGAAACAGCTGTCAACATCAGTCGAGGCCAGAACCATCTTCATGGTAGAATGAAACCGTCCCCAGACACCGGACACATCCCAAAGAGACACATGGGGGAATCAATGTATGTGACGAGATCTCCAACCAGAAGCGGGGCACCTAAGGGTCAGACAGGTCCAGAGGGCAGAGGGAGTCTGGATCACTGGCAATTCATAAACGATGTTCACATGTCTAACTCACAACTAGAGAATATTTCCAAATTCTTAATCTACATTTATTTGGTTCTGCACTTATATATGGAATTCTTTTTTTTAATATTCATTTTATTTTATTTTATTTTATAATTGCCCCAAAATAAGAGGTGAGGTTATTATAATAACAGAAGGGAGACTAAATGGGGTGTTTAAAAAATGGGTGTGATTGTCAGCTACCACCACTAAAATATTCTGTTTATACAGTACCTAGTATTTTACATACTTCTTGTCCATCATGGATGTATCACAATAACAATATCTGTATTATGTCTGTATAAACCTTTTAACATATTAAACATACCTCTGTGGACCTTACCAGTATGTGTGTCTGTGTGTGGGTGCATGTACTGTAAGTGACTGATTTATCAGTTTGCGCTTAGTTAGTGATTCCTCTACAGAGCAGACAGGGTGAAAAACAAAAAAAAGGAAAAACAAAACAGAACAACTTATGCTCTTTATTATGTGCACTTAAATTCAAATAGTAACTCTGATAATTTAAATGGCCGAAAGGGCTCTCTGTATGCACGCAATCACATGGAACACTAAGAAATTTGCAGGTCTAACCAGATTATAGTCTTCCTAGCTCTATGTGTCACAGGTTCTTTGAAAGAATTTCTCCATGCAGGTGAGATTTCTGTGTATCTCTGTTTCTATGTAATCTTTTCAATTTGCAAAAAAAAAAAAAAAAATTAATGGGTTCAATGAAAACTGCCTGCTTAGACTGTATATAAATAAACAGAATTAACATGCAAATATCTTTTTTAGCTCACTATTAAAAACATAAGTAGCATAAAATTAAAATCTTTCTTCACCTTCTTCTTCTTCTTCTTCTTCTTCTTCTTCTTATCTTTATATTTAATGCAAAAAATATAAATAAATGTATAAATAAATAAATGGCGGATGTATATCCATTGCCCGATGTGCCAGGCAACACATAGATGGAACCATCCATCCATCTATATGGATATAGGGTTCTAATTTTATTGCCCCATAACATTACTGAGCCTAGACCTCACCAGCTGAAGCATCCCCAGATCATAACACATCAAAATAGGTGCACTGCTTCAGGGTCAGTATGAACTTATCAGACCGTATGACATTTTTCCATTGCTACAAAGTCCATTCTTTATGCTCCCTAGCAAATTGAAGCTTTTTTTCTTAATAGCCTCACTAAAGATTAGTTTTCTTCTGGACACACAGCTGTTTAGTCCTCATTTCTATGAGCTCTCATTACATTGTGTGTGTATGGAAATGCTACTACTTTCACTATTAAATATATTCATGATATTTACTGTAGATTTTTTACCATGCAACTTCACCAAGTGTGATCTCTGATCTCCCTTCATTCTTTTCTGGCCACATTTCTTTCACAAAGTTGACAGTTCAGCGCTATCTTTCCAAGTTTGGATAATGCACTAAAGGGGTTTTAACCCAGTTTCCATTCATTTCAAATCTCCTTAGGTGTTTTCTTTGCTTATCACAGCCTAATAATTTGACCCTTCAGAAATGGTGACGTTTATGTCCAGGCAGTGTATATATATCATTTTGCAGCGTCTCAAGTTGCACCCATAAATCTGATTCATTCCATGTACAGTTTATGATAAAAATAATGTTGCTAGTCAAAGAAAAAAATATTTGTACTAGGAACTTGTAATACCCACACTCTCTTGTGTTGACAGTTAACATGTTATGCAGCGTGCTAATTAGTGGACCTGTGTAAATTTTTTTGGAACATTAAGACCACATTTTCGTCACAAATTTCATAGAAATATTTGTGAAAGTTGTCAAAGGGATCTTCCTTAAGTCTGTTCCCTACACAACAAATGGAATACCAAAATAATTTGCATATTAATGTAATATAAAGGAGGAATAACAGGGAATAGACGAACATAAAAATTTCCGCCAGTACCCAGACAATGTCTAATTCTTTGGAAATGCAGAAACAAATGACAAAGGAAATTAATTTGTCTATACTGCCACACACTATTTACTTTTTTTTGGAACCACTGTACATGTAACTATATTCACAGAAACACTGAAATATTGAAGTGTATGTACTGTAAATAAGTGTACCATATACTCTCAATCTACTAGATCTAAATCTAGAAGACAAATTACCATCATTTATTTTAAAAGTCATTGATTAATTAATGTTTCTTTTAATGTTTAGCAACATATAGACTTTGAACTCCCAGTGACATTTGGTGGATGATACATCACTCATGGTGAATCATTGGATGAATTATTTAAAACCGTTGTCCTGACATTGTATAGATCAGATGTTTTCTGACTTAAGGTAAGCCTACATGTCCAAGAACAAATCATACTATTGTTCATGACATGTGACACTTTGACATATCACTCTAGAAAATATTTATGAATAAACCTTATGAGTAAACACTTTAACTTGAACAGGTTTGAAGTGGCTCTGGAGCCTTTCCCAGAAACACCTGGCAAAAGAGAATACAAATTCAGAAGAGGAATACGCTCTAGCTGGGACCCCATCACATGGCATGACACCCTGGACACATATCCTCACACTGATTTACACCAGGAGCAATTTTGCCAATTGCCTTATTTTTGCCAATATCCTGAGTTCAGGGTTAAACCTGGGACCTTGGAACTGTGAATCAGATTTTGAGATTCTATAATTATAAAAACACCTTTCGATCAGAATGAGGATTTTTAATTATTTTTAATTTAATTTTCTTACTACTTCTTTCTGCTTCACTTTATAAAACTTTATTAAAAATGTTTTTAGCAATAGCTTTAATATGTAAATATTTTGTGTTACTTGCTACTTATGTGCACTTTATGCAGTTGCATTAGTAGGCTTGCTACTGTAGGTACAAAATTTATTAACTAATTATTTGTATTTAGAGAATTTAGTTTTTCTTAATAAATAAGTGCTTTTTGAACCCCGACAAAATAAAATTCTATGTAACTTTGTTCTATTGAGCATTTTTACTGGGAAATAAAATTCCTAGTTAAAACAATAACCGCCTTGTCCCCACCCTATCTTTCCACATGATTACAGATATATAAATACCCCAACCCCAATTGTTTGAAACTAAAATTTTACATTTCTATTGAATTGACCACTGGTTATTGTTACACATAATTTATACATATGACATTGATTATATCTATGTTTGATATAATAGTTTTAGATAGTGGAAAAAATTATGTATTATTATAACTTAAACCACTATTTTTGTGTAAGCATTTCCTGACTGGAACAGCTTATCCACAAACATAAAAAGTTCTGCAACCAGAACGAAAAAGCATAGAATGCACATACTACTAGGAAACTGTTACATGGACAGAAAAAACAACAGAATAATCCCTACTAGGAAACAGAACACACTGCAGGTCATCAAGTCTTCAAGATTTAAAAAATTAAGACTCATCATTATAAGGCATTGCCAATGTAATACTAAACAGGACCTAAAGCTCCATTGCACAATACCATGTGCCCCAACTGCCAAAGGGAAATGTCAAAGAAAAACACTTTTTTGCAAAATGTAACTTTATTTATTAAACATATTTTACGTGATTGCCAGTCTCTCCACTCTAGATTACCTTGCTCATCTGGGATCAAGGATAGCTTGATTTAGTTAAAAAAAAAAAAAAACTGATCTTAGAAAACATTAACTTAAAAGATGTAAGGAATGACACAAATTGACAGCCATCTTTATTTCTTGCCCTTAAGTTGGCACCTCCCACAACCCGACTCTGCTTATAAATAAAGGCTAATGACACGGTATATAGGTGATGTTCTGAAAGAACCAGAAGTCAAACAAAGAGAGAGTAAGAAGACACAAGAGAGGAGAAACAGGAGGATAACATGCAATAATAAATAGAAGACGAAGAAGAAGAAGAAGAAGAGTGAGAAAAAGCGAGTGAAGCTGCATTTATAGAAAAATTGGAATTGATGACATTGAGTATGTTAACAAGTATACTTTTGTCAAATCATGGGTGATTAATAATTTTCAAGCAGGTGTAAGAAGTAAATTTTTTTTTTGCCAGGTAAGGATTATAAAATGGCATACATTCTACTAACAAAATGTGTTTAGTCTAAATCCTTTCAATGTTTGAAACTGTAAATTAATGTAGTAAATTCAGTAAGGAACAAAACACTCTGTGATGTGCTGTGATAGAAATAATTACAACTCCAATGTTTATTATTTCCCTATAACAACATGTTCTGGTGGATGCAATTTCTCTTATACCACAAAATATGCAAATTATTATTATTATTATTATTATTATTATTATTATTATTATTAGTAGTAGTAGTAGTAGTAGTAGTAGTAGTAGTATTAGTATTATTGTTGTTGTTGATAGTAATAATAATAATAATAATAATAATAATAATATGCAAATTTTTAAGAATAGACAGAATAACATATTAAATGACTTATTTAACTTATTTAGAATATTTATTAGCATCTACAATTGGTTTGACTGTTTGCAAGAATTTCCTTTATTTATTTATTTATTTATTTATTTATTTTTTAAACAAAATTTAAGCATACAGTAATTGCTAAATTTGGATTTGAATTCTGTGTTTTCTCCACATTGCCCTGTCAATAAAATGTACATGTATTTTATTTTCCCTTTTGTTATTCCCTTCCTTATTTTTCTTAGTAAAAAAGTCAGCACTTTGACTTAAACAGGTTATCTTCAAAATGGACAGCCAGAACCAATATAATGTATCTAGGCCCATCTACTCTACACGTGCCTTTGAACATGTTCATGAAAGGCAAGTCAGAGAAAAGAAGAGCTTCAAAGAAAAGCTAAAAAATTGCTTCAGGTTAGTCTGTTTTACCTCTGTTTTATTTGTTTATGTCTTTATTGAACTGTTTATTATGTGCAATGTTAACTATCTTGACAATTTCTGTCTTGCCTTATCACCATTATGTGTAATTTTCTCATTACAGTTCCCCTCTTAAATCAATCATCCGAATTATTAAGAAGTTTTTCCCATTTCTTGATTGGCTCCCAAAATATGAACTCAGACCATGGCTTCCTGGCGACATTGTAGCAGGAATCACTGTGGGAATGGTGTGTGCTCTGCAAGGTGAGATTTGTTCAGAGAAAATAATTAGTTTGATCTCTTAGTTTTTACAGCATTTCTTAATTACATTTTTTTCTTTTAGGACTGGCCTACTCACTGTTGGTTAATGTACCTCCTGTAAATGGACTTTATGCTGCTTTCTTTCCAATCCTCTCCTACTTCATTTTGGGCACCTCTAGACATCTATCTGTAGGTAGGGGTTTCTTCTACACCAAATAATGATGAACGCATAAAGACTGGGACTTTTATAAAATATGAGAACCATTTGCATTGTTTAATAATCAAATAAATTTTTCTGTATTTCTTGTTTGATCCCGGGGCAGGCCCATTTCCAGTTACTTGCCTGATGATGGGAGCACAGGTGTTGAATCTTGCTCCTGATCAAATGTTCATGGTGCCAGGGAATGGGACAGGTGTGAATGGAACAGCTGCAATGGTGATCAATACGACTGCTAGAGATGCAGCAAGAGTGTCAATAAGCATCTCCATGACTGTGCTGATTGGACTGTTTCAGGTATAGTTATTCTAAAAGTAAAGGAAAAGGCTTGCGAAAAGTAAAGGAAAAAGTGCTCCCACTAGACTAAGCCTCAAACACTCATTCCACTGACCCCAGAGTGTCTGATATGTTTTTTTTTTTTTTTTTTACATTTATTTACTCATGTTCTTATAATCTCAAAGGCTGTAATCTCTTCTAATCTTGCAATGGATGCTTTTGTGTTTGTGCGCTTGTATGTATAGACACTTTCATACACCAAAAATACCTGATAAAAATACAAAATAAAATGTATGTGGTGGATTAAAAATCAAACATGGTATCATATGTAATCACTGATATGAATGTTTGGTTGTTTGTAATGCCAGATTTCTTTTTCCTGTGAAAATACGTACATATGATTGGAGAAAATAAGTCACAGCAAAATTGGGTCCAGATGCTTCTAAGGCACTACCTCTGTTTTCTGATGTAAATACCTTACCTATTTCTGTCTTCCAGCTGGGGATGGGTGTGGTCCAGTTGGGTTACTTGGTGCGTTATCTATCCGACCCACTGGTAGGAGGCTTCACCACAGCAGCAGCTGTACAAGTGGTAATCTCTCAGCTCAAATTGATTTTTAATGTTCCCACTGGAAACTACAATGATGTCCTGGCTAATTTTTATGTAAGTATGTAACACAACAAGCATTCCCACTGTTGAACATTATCAGTAAATAATAGTTTCTTATTGCTTTTCAATTATTTAAGTTAGCCATAAATAAAAAAACAGGAAAATTTTTTGTTCCATAAATGTTGCCAAAAATTGTGCAATGAGGTGATAATTGTAATTTTAGCAGCTTATGTAAGCTTATGTATTTTTGTTGGTGTTTGGACAACTTTTTCTTTTAGTAACAAATGAAATGTCAAAATGATTAAATAGAACATTGACCAGGCATATGAATCATTATGTCTTTATATGTATAGAAAATGATTTACAGCATCACATTACTCTCATTATGAATAATGTTTTTATAAATTTTTATTCATTATTTTTGTAGTAAACAATTATTTACTATAATGTGTGATTGTAATGATAAATGGTGAACTAATTTCTCCCATTTGTAATTTGTTTTTAGACAGTCGGGGACATATTTAAAAACATTAAGAAAACCAATATAGTTGACCTGATTGCTGGAGTACTGACAATCATTGTGGTAATGCTTGTAAAAGAGTTCAACGCCAGATTTCAGAAACAACTTCCAGTGCCTATCCCCATTGAAGTGTTTGTGGTAGGTATCTGCTTTATTTAATTTTTGTAAAATCTTAAATCGGTAATGTTTTATTAAGAAACTTCTATATTAAATGTAATTATATTTGTACAGTGCTTTTAGCAATGCAGCATTACATAAATGAAAACTCTGGATAGAAAGTAAAAAAAAAATACAGTATAATTTTTGGCATAAGAAAGCTTAAGTAGGATCAGATTCAAAAAACAACCCATGCTCATCTGGGTGGTACCAGATAGCCCAACCATAAATTAAATGCATTCTATAACTGTGCTACAAGTTCAAAAGTATAATTTTATAACAGGAATTTTGATTTATTTAACATGAGAACATATACAAACTCAAAGTGTTTCTCAATTATTAGCTCTGCTTTGTCTCTTTTTTTACAGACAATAATTGATGCAGGAGTTTCTTATGCGTTAAACCTTAGTGCCAATTATGGTTCTGGCATTGTGGCAAATGTCCCAAGAGGGTGAGAATAGGACTTTAATAGGATTTTATCACTGGTGCAAAATATAAAATGTGACATAAAATTTGTTTTGTGTGAAATAGATTTATTCCACCTCGATCGCCAGATGTAACGATCTTTAGCACTTTGGTGGGGTCAGCCTTTGCCACTGCAGTGGTGTCTTATGCTATAGCAATCTCAGTGGCTAAAGTATATGCAGCAAAGCATGATCTTGTGGTTGATGGAAATCAGGTATGTGTGTGCATGTATGTGTTTGAGAATTATTTAACTCACTGTGATAAAAGATAGAGAGCTTACTGACTAACTGACCAGTATCTGTTCAAAAAGAGATATGTGACTAAAGAAGAACATAAAGACCGAGTACCAACTTTTCCTTTTTTCCTACAGGAATTGATAGCTTTTGGAATCAGCAACATTTTTTGTGGCAGTTTCTCAGGTTTTGTGGCCACCACTGCACTCTCACGTACAGCAATACAGGAAAGTACTGGAGGCAAAACTCAGGTACACACATTTTCTTTTACTCTGCTTCCACTGGCATAACACAGCTTATGATGTAATCCTTAACAGTAACCCTATTAACCAAAAAAGCCAAAACGGTTTTCCTGATGGGGTACTTTACCTTGTGGGGAATATATACTATTACTATATACACACACACACATCCCTTTTCTTTTTTGTGTGTTTTTGACTGTGTTGAAATGCAGATTGCAGGCATAATTTCGGCTCTGATGGTGCTGATAGTGATCGTGGCTCTTGGGCCTCTACTTCAGCCTCTACAAAAGGTATGCCAAAGATCTGCAGAACATGTAATCAGAGAGTTTTATTTGGTTTATTTAATTTATTTAATTAATTTATTAGATTTATTTCATTGTATTTATTATTAGAACATTTTCCAAGGTTTTTCAGATATACACAATATTTTAGGTTAGGTTATTTTAGATAATAAAAATATCTAAAGGTCTATAAATACATAAACAGATGTCAACTATAAATATACATAGTGCACTGTTGGATAAAACAGCCACATAAAGAAACTTGCTGAATTTGCCCACATCTGTAAAATTTACATGCAAACAAACATGCAGTCAAAATGAAATGAACTTATGCAAGAATGCCTCTAGCAATTTACTCCACTATTCTCACTTCTAAATTTCCAGGCAGTGCTGGGGGCCATTGTTGTTGCCAACCTGAAAGGTATGTTTATGCAGGTGCATGATATACCTATTCTATGGAGGAAGAACAAGGCTGATTGTGTAAGTAATCTTAGCAACATACATACATTCCAAACAAAGGTCAACTTTTGTAACTTTTTTGTATAACTTTATTTGTATGACATCAAGTGAAATCCAACCATATTATCCTCGTTGGAAATAGAAAGAACTACCATGAGGTGCCACAATGTATTATGAACATAACAAGTTCCACAAGTAAACAACAGAAGAACCAGTTACTGAAATTCTTTGGCATTTCAATTTAGGGCATTTTCAAATTAGGCCCCTAGGCTCTTCTAGAGAACACTTAACTCCAAAGTCTGGTTAATTTTGATCAATGAGAACACAATTGCTCCATGCTTGCTTAAAAAGGTACAGGCATGGATCAAAGCAGATATAGAAGCCAATCATACCTGAGAACAAAAGTAGATCGCTGTTTAGATGCAAAATTGATCTACATAACCATAGCTAATAGTAGGAAGTCATGCGAGAAGGCACAAAAGAGCATTGCTGAAAATAACATTATACATCATTATATCAAATATCAATAGCATTAGGCATAATGTGAAGGATAACTTGCTTATTCTCTTCTTCTCTTGTGTTAAATGGTGGGTCACAAAAGTGAGTGTAAATATGCAAGCATACCTGAGAACAGTGAGCAAAAATGATGTGAATGCTGGCCTGTGGCGAACTGGAGAGGGGAACTAATTGTTCCTGGGCATAGTACAAATCAATTGTGCCTAATGTAAAAAATGACCTTAAAGTGGCCAGACCATGTGTGTTTAGCAGGAGAGTTCTGCAGTTCTGCACAAGGAGTAACCTGGACATGATAAAATATTTTCTGTATAGAAAAATTTAGGTTTATACCAAAGGTATTAAATATCAAACCCAAAGACCAAACATAGTCCTATTAGGCTTCTGAAAAGATAAGACTGACAAAATTCCTTTACTCATTTTGCCAGTTGTTTAAAATACAATTAATTAATACATGCTGATTATGTACTTCCTTTGTCACAGTTTATTTGGGTGTTTACATTCACCGCCTGCATCTTTCTGGGGCTGGATATTGGTTTGCTGTCTGGTGTAGTGTTTGAACTTATCACTGTGGTTCTCAGGACACAATTGTAAGTAGACTTGGCCCATTATTATTATTATTATTATTATTATTATTATTATTATTATTATTATTATTATTATTATTATTATGTCATGCTATACAAAGCCTGAAGTGTTTTCTCAAAGATTTGGTATTATAATCAATTATAAATTATTGTTATAAAAAATATGGAATAAATTTGCCACTTTCTTTTCAGCCCAACTTGTTCAGCACTTGGATATATACCCAACACAGACATTTACAAGAATATGAAAGACTACAAACATGTAAGCAATAAAATATAATTCCATGTACTTTTATAACATGTAACCTATGCTTTTCTAAATAAACAATTCAGTTTTTTGGCTGATCAAATTTCTCACTGCATTGTACTAAACATTCCTCTCAGATTCTCGCATGTCCCGGAACAAAGATTTTTAAGTGTAATGCACCAATATATTTTGCCAACATTGAGTACTTGAGAGACCGGCTAAAGAAAACAGTAAGTTCTGCAGGTGTTTGAATGTATTTCTTAATTACAGGATCAGCTTGATTATTTGTATTTGTTGTAGACATTCTTGCTGAACTAGTAACATTTTAACTTTACATGGCCAGATGGGATTTGATGCAGTGCAAGTGTTTAGGAAAAGGAACACAGCATTAAAGAAGATTCATGGTCTAATCAAGAAGGGGAAACTTAAAGTTACACAGGTAATAATAATAATAATAATAATAATAATAATAATAATAATAATAATAATAATAATAACAAATAATGGCAATTATTATTAAACAATTGTATTTATACAGAACAGTTCAAAGTAGTTTACAGTGTGAAGAGAAACAGAAATATTAAACATTAAGAGCAAACATTAAATATTAAAATAATGACAGAATATTACAACTTAGAATATTAGTGAAAATACATGACATGTGAGTAATGGTTAAAGTAAAGCTTAAATAATTTATCTGACTTGTCTGTTGCAGAATGGCCTGGTGTCAGTGGACCCAACTATGAGCAGTGGTGGAGTGATCAATGAGGCGTTTGAGAGTGAAGAGCAGGTGGAACCACGCCAGAAAGGGAAAAAAGAAGCTATAGAGGTACAAGTGGACTGGACAGCTGAACTGCCCGTCAAGGTTAACGTCCCCAATGTCGACATCCACAGCTTGGTGATGGACTTCACTGCTGTCTCCTTTGTGGATGTGATGGCTGCAAAGTCCCTCAAACTGGTAGGTGTGCATTCAGGCACTGGATAGCTAAAATTCCAATGTACTAAAAAGGATTGCAGTTCATTATTCATGGTTTTAAGTAGAGCCAGTTGAGCATGATGCTCTTAATGATTTCTATTAATTACTTGCAGCTTGAATCACTGAATAAAAATAATTTAAAGAATTCAGAAAATTCTAATTGAGAATTGAGAACTTACCACAACTTAAGACTTTTTGGTAGGCAGAGGTGGAAAGTAATGAATTACATTTACTTGCATTACTGTAATTGAGTAGATTTTTTGTGTACTGCTACTTTTTAAAGTAGTTTTTAAAATCTGTAAATTTCTTTTATTTAAGTATGTTTTGTTTAAAGTATTGTACTTCACTACATTTTAAATCATATTCGCTACTGAGTAAAAAATAAATGAA
>JAQQZT010000004.1:10089204-10105087 GCA_030068275.1 Clarias platycephalus | reverse complement strand
GTCTTGACCAGGACCACACCCCTAAATGCATTGAAGCAACTGCCATGTGATTGGTTGATTAGATAATTGCATTAATGCGAAATTGAATAGGTGTTCCTAATAATCCTTTAGCATTATTTATATATATATACATTTTTTCTAAACATAACATGACAAAATCATTTTGCACTGCCTTGTATTGGTAAGTCATTAAGTGTACAAACATAATAGGTAAACATAAACATAAACATAAACATAAAAGATAAATTCCAGTTTATTTACATTTTTTCCCCCATGTGTTAATATGAATTAAAGGATGCCATAAATCATTGTTTTTGCTGCTATATCTTTTGTATGACTCAGATATGTTTTTTTTTTTTTTTTTTTTCCAGTTTTTGAATATCCACAGAATTTGTATAGCTGTTTTTATACGTGTGTAACATGGACAAGACTCTGCTACAATAACACACTTGTGTTTCTCTTGACATTTTTCTGTTGGTTACTCTGAAGGTCTCGTGTGAAAAGTGAAAGTCGACTAAAGCATTAATCACACAAGCAAACATACATGAGCTATCTTTTGCAGCTACCTCACTCTCTCTCTCCCTTTCTCTCACAACCACATACTCTCACACACACAAACACACACACATACTTTAGGCAGACTTTTAATCTATTATGCTAAACTTCATTGCCTGACTGTTGTAAGGTAAGTCACAGTTAGTTTAATATTGAATTGTTGCAGATGAACACAGCAATGTTTAGTTTGGACTGATTTGCAGAACTTATTGGAAGAAAGTCTAACAGACTGATCAAGTAGCATTTTACATATAAATTCACCTTTTATAAAATTACTAAAGCAGTCATGCATTTGTTCATGCTCAATTATTGAGAAATAGATGTATAAATTACTAGGGCGTGTCTCCACATAGTGATTACACATTCAGTGTTATTATTACTACTATTATTAATGATAAGACTAAGCTCTATACTAAAGTAAGGATGCTCTGTATTGTATGAATAGTCAATTGTCTAGATTGCTAAACTTTATCTGATCATCTCCAGGAGCTAGATAAAGATTATGGCTCTGTCGTCATAGTCTGTTGTATATTGCCTCTTGTAAAATGCTTTATTTTGTAGCCAATTAAAATAATTTAGAACTTATTACATTTAATATTAGTTGGGGCACTCTGTATCATGTGTGTTTTATAAGTATCTTACAAAATATTCTTCATGCAGTTAAATCATAGTGTTTTCTTTGCATTCAGTCTGCTACAAATCGAGACCTTGGATATTAATTAATGATGGAAAATATTGCCAAATAGAAACTGAGTGACTTTTGAGCCTTGCCAATAAACAGTATTTTATAGCACCCTTTTATAATCATGCTGACATAACCTCACATCCACTTCATCTCCATTTTGTTGATATCAATACCACCGGGCATTGAGAATAAAGTAGCAGAAATACATCCGAGAAAAATACTTTAAAGCATGCAGACCTGGATTCCACTTACTTTTCACAGAGCTTACAGAGCTGAGTACCAAGTCAGTGGAGGGTATCTTCTTATATCAGGCTTCTTATATGGAGAATTAGTCTTATATAGAGAATAACTAGTGAAAGTGAATTTTGCATAACTGTTTCCCTTCATGAAAAAAAGGAGAAAAACATGGCAGTATTTACGTAACCTAAAGCGTTTTTAAATAAAATAATAAAATAAATCCTGGGTATGTAGATAAACATGTGATGTTATTGTACAGAATATTGCTCTTTATAAAAGAAAATGTAAACTACATGTAAAATAGTACTCTATGTTGCATTAAATTGTGTCACAGGAAATAAATGTTGGAGATCATATTTATTTTCCAGTTATAAGTAGATTGTATCAGTTCTGGATAGGAGTTGAAAAGCAGGCTCTGGCCTGTGGTTCTGTATATGGTAAAACATTCCTGCAAATTTCCTGGGATGCTTTAAAAAAAATGCAGCCCTCCTCTTCTGAACCAGAAAAAAATATATGGTTCAAAGGTTTTAAACTAACACAATGCAGGAAATAAACAGGAGTATACAACAGGAGGAATATACAACAATATTATAGGATTAATGACTTATGACAATTATTTTTGCCATACCTGCTCTATACCAGCCAGAGATGCCTTGATCCAGTGAGTGAATAAAGTGTTAGCGGTGTCCCATAAAAGACGCCCAGTGTACAGACTGCTATCAGTGCCTTTATCTGGAAGAGCAATGGTCAAGGAGATATAAAAATAAAGAAAGACCAGTTGTTAATAATTACAGACACAGGAACAGATTTATGGATAGAACTAATAAGAAGGATCTCAGATAAAGTCAGATGCTTCTGTCAGGATGAAGGTGTAATAAAGAGGAATAAGTACTGGATATCGGAGACAGATTATAGAGAATTAGGAGTTCAAAGGATTTCAGGTATGCCCTTAGAAAGGGTTTCTTCACTGAACAGTTTTTTTTTTAGCTTGTACTTATAAATCTTTCTGATTGCTATGCTCTTGAATAATTATTTATAAATTTTATTAATAGGTCCTCAAGTAAAAGTTTATATTTTGTCAAAGTGCGTAACTTCATAATATTACTGGTGAACTTACTATTTCAGATTTTGCATGTAAGTGACTTAAAAGTTGGATGCAAACATTTATAAACAGTTGTTGATGGGTTTCATTGCAAATAAAAAAAAAAATATATATATAATAATATTGATATTTTTGGACATTCACTCAATTTATTTTCCTCAGGCACACAAAGTTGCTGGAACAAAAGTACTTTTTTTTTTTTTAATTGTTTTCTTTTTTTGAAAGCTTTGACTGTGTTTTTGGCAAAAGGCCATATAGAATAATATGTATTTCAAAGTGTGATGCATTTTAAAGTGTGATGCATGGCAATCACTTTGCAGCTTTTTTTCTTTTTCGTGCGCAATAATGCAAAACATTTTTCCTTGTTCCAATTTGCTGCCAGTATAATTGCCAATATAAAAAATGACTTTGCTATACGCTGATCAGCCATAACAATAACACAACACAACATTAACATATTAATATTGATTATCAATTATATACCAGACTCACCCGTGCTTACTGGGAACAAAAATCTTTCCATTCGGTCTGTTCCCACAGAAAAGACAATATAGCACCAATTACCAGTGCACCGCACACACCATGCATGGCGTCCAGCAGGAAAAGAGTCCAAGGCTGCTGATCCAGTCTCCAAACTTCTTAGATTTGAATCTAATTCAGGACCCATGCTGCTACCCATAGCATCCAAATGATTTGCTGGGGGTGTGCTGTGATCCCAGACACCGCAGAAGACCCCAAGAAGTCTTTTTCCAGTCATGATCCAAGAGGCCAGAGTTGCACAGGTGGCACAGGGAAAACCTACACAATACTGGGCATAATGTTTTGCATTTCAAAGTTATGGCTGATCAGTGTATTTTTTTATTAAATCTCAATCAATATATTATTGATTAAAAAAATGCTAATGTGCATTGCAACAAAAACAACTGCATCCTGAATTATCAATTTTGACAAAATAACACAAAAATCGCACTGATATGAATGAAACTATTTTGTCCTGGTATTTTAACATTTGTTATTTTTTAACACCCTTGTGACTCAGAAAGCACGAACAAAACATTCCCGATCAGTTTGTAACACTTTTTGCAAAAATTTTTTTTATTCAAAACTGCCGGAATGGATGTATCCTTTTTGGCAGTGAAACCCATCAGTTATAAAAATGGTATGTATTGTTTTGTACTGGATAGTTTGCACTGTACTTTGGTTGATGTGTCTGTTCTGAGGCTGGTGTGGTCAAAGAAACACACTTCTTGCATAAGATTTACCACTTGTAGTGAGATAACAGACATAATATACATGTAATGGAGAACAGACATAAATAATTCACATAGTATAATTAAACAACAGTGTGACAAGGCTGCACCTTTGATGTACTGACTGTTTATTAAGGCGCTCTGAGATTAAAGGGAAAATCAACAAGACTTTATTATCAGGTATCGAAAATGCCTTTGAATATCCTGTTCCTCTAAAAGGTGACGTGAGGACAGTCCCTGACTGTCCTAATTGTGGATGGTCAGGAAACAAACTTAATGCATTTTGTAAATTGGATTTGTATTTCAGAAGTATAAAATAGGTTAAAGACAAAAGCTAGACAATATCTGTAGCTTGGACAACCACAGGAGATAGGTTATTACAAAATCATGACTCATTTTTTTTCTTTTGTTTACTTTCTTTTTGTTTTCTTTCTTTCTTTTTTTCATTCTTCTTTTTTCTTTGGTTACTTGTGCTGAGTAAAGCATTATTAAACATGCTGATATGGCTAGAATAGATAACATCCTTCAGTAACAGTACAGAGATTCTTCTACACCTTTGTGGTCCACAGCTGTGGTGGTGTTGTCCCTAATAAATATCCTCTCCTGATACAGAGTTTCACTAGGAATCAAGTTCCAACAGCTTTGAAAGTCACACCATGGCACAGTATGTGGTGTCCAGACCACTTTACACAGAGGATGCCTTTACAGATGAGTATGAGAAAATATGCCGGCAACACAAGACCATGCTGGACCATGTTAAACAATACTTCACGTAAGCTTGAAATTCATGTAACTGTAACTAGTATGTGATAAGCTTTACTTTTTCAGAATTTTTGACCTAATATGTAAGGTACTGTATATGTTGCACAGTACAAAGTTGAGACTAGTGGTACAATTTTAATATTGTTTCTCTCCTACTCTCTCTCTCTCTCTCTCTCTCTCTCTCTCTCTCTCTCTCTGTGTGTGTGTGTGCAGCTGCAATTCAAATCGTGCAAAGAATGCAGCTTTGTCTTTGCTGCCTATCATTGGGTGGATGAGAATGTACAATGTCAAAGAATGGATACTAGGTGATATTGTGTCTGGAGTTAGCACTGGACTGGTGGCTGTTCTGCAAGGTAAAACAGTGTATTATTAAACTTCACCATAAAACAGAAACTCCTCAGATATTGTTTTAATATTAATATACAGTATGTGATGAAAATGGTCAAAGGAATGCAAATTAAGCTTTTTTTTTGTTTTTTTTTTCAGAAAAACATAACATGAGTCAGTAATAAGTGTGTTTGTTGAATCATAATCATAAAGTTGAAACATTCAGAATAGTTTGTTCCTACCATCTGTCCTAACTCTTTGCATATTCAACACAAAGATAAATATCACGAAAGGTGATAGTTGTAAAACAGGGGTTTAAATGATAAAGTAAACTTAAACCTGTTGGGTTTGCTGTTATTTGTAGGACTGGCATACAGCTTACTAGCATCTCTTCCTGCCTGGTACGGGTTATATGCTGCCTTTTTCCCTGTCATCATCTACTTTTTCTTTGGCACTTCTCGACACATTTCTATTGGTGAGTTTTTGTTCAATTTGTGTAAATATGATAAAGATCTGTAGGTAAAGTGGTATAATTCAGAAATTCACAACAAATTTCTGAATTATGGAACTGCAGGATATATATGTATGAAGTATATGAAATATGAAGTACATATGATATAACATGATATGATATGATATGATATGATATGATATGATATGATATGATATAACATGATATGATATGATATGATATGATATGATATGATATGATATGATATGATAAAATAGGCATGGTGGTGTAGTGGTTAGCACTGTCGCCTTGCACGTCCAGGGTCCGGGTCCCCATGGTTGGTGGGTTTCCTCCCACAGTCCAAAGACATGCAGATATAATATAATAGTGAAAAGGTTTGCGGATTACAAGTAGATTGTGCCACATGCTTTGTATATTTTATATAAATATGAGTACACACTATCCTGCTGAAAACTTCTAGAAGTGTAAAAAATACAGAATGCGGTGGTTAAATGTATAGGTCAGAAAAATAGTATATGGAAATTAAAGTTTTACCATTTTTTACTGTCAATTTTTTAGCCAAAACAGTTTTAGGTAAGGATTGAATAATTCCAATATAATAATGCAAGCAACAATGATGCAAGCACCTGCGCCATGAGCTACCCACCTCAGAGCTACAGTATGCAGCAAAATCTTGTGTTTTACCCCGTGCCCTGTGCCACACCCAGGGCCCAGTTGCCCAGGCATCCTAATGATCACAGATTACAACCAGTGTGCTGATTTTCATGACTTTTTGGGTATTTTAAAACCTCCAAAAAGCCCCGGATACTTGAAAAAAAATTCCTATTCAAAACCAGATTAGAGAATTAATATGTTCTTTTGTATAATGTGAAACAATGTGCTACCATGTTAACCTAGTCATGTTAAATGGCCAAGTGATAATATCGTTCTGTGCTTTACTAGCAGTGATTCTTACAGAATTCACTTTTCCTTTCGACTACATGATTTTAATTTAGGAGCATTCCCAGTTCTAAGTCTTATGGTAGGGTCTGTAGTGACTCGGCTGGTACCCGATGAAGGTCCTCCGGCCAACATCACAGGCTTTGAGGGGTTAACAATGGATGAACAAAGAGCCATGGTGTCTGCCTCACTTACCTTTCTCATTGGTATTTTCCAGGTATGCCTCGTCTTATTATCCTATTCAACTATTTACAAAAAATAGTGGTCAGCCTAATGTGTTAACTCTTCTGCCCTCTAACACTCAGCTTGGCATGGGGTTGCTACAAGTAGGCTTCATAGTAATTTATCTGTCGGATACTCTTGTATCTGGATTCACTACAGCTGCTGCACTTCACATTCTGGTGTCACAGCTCAAATTTATTTTTGGGCTGAAAGTACCAGGTTTCAGTGGACCACTTGCTTTTATAAAAGTAAGTTCAAGGGGTTTTGAGTTACCTTTTCGTGTATTTACTGATCAATTTGTTCGAACAAACCACTATGTTCTATGTTGTAACATTGTTACGTTTTCCTTGTTACAAATAAATTTTAAGAGACTGTACATGAAGTATGTCATACAATAAGATGCCTTAGGCATCCTCAGTAGTTCAACAGTAAAACATAATCTTACATACTTATTGTTTCTGAGCATTTGTGATCATACAGTCACTCCTTTCATACATCATTGTTTTAATTCTAGATCCTGGAGAAAACATTTGTGCAGATCACATCCACAAACATCGCTGATTTAGTGACAGCCATTGTGGTGATGGTAGTTGTGTTCATTGTGAAAGAACTCAATGAAAGATTCAAGAAAAAGCTTCCGGTTCCTATCCCAATAGAAGTCATTATGGTGAGTATTTCTGATGAAACAAAAACACACGAAAAGTTAATGTTGTCACTTTTATTAATTTATGAATAAATTACTGCTATTGATTCATGAATGCCACTAATGACTAGCATCAACACAGTTTATGACTTTTTATTGATTGATTAATCTAGCACACATTACCTTTTGCTTTTTGCTAATTTATCTGAAATAGCAAGTGGTTTATTACCATCTTGCGCAAAGCTCTATAAATCACATACGCGGAAAGATAAAGGTTCCGGCCTGGTTACTCTTTCACCAGTTTAAGGGATTTACCTGGCACAGAACTGGCACAATGAATGAGCTGGTCTGCCATTGCTAGACTATGGGATTTTCTATTTGTGAGACAAACAACAGAGGAGGAAATAATTTTTTTAAAGATGCTTGGCTCTTTTTTTATATGTTAAAATTGGGAAAAGCCATGGGATATATTAAAGGGGGACTCAAAGAAAAGCAGAGCTCTTTCAAAGGTGATTTTTTTAAATTGATAAGCAGAGATAAGATTAGAAATATAATTTGAAGAAAATGTAAAATCATAGCATAAAAATGGCAGAACTAACAACAGAACACCATCCTACTATACTTTACTAATGTACTAGTTAGGCCAAGAGAATGGAAACACAAACTTCTTTTAATCGCATTTCCATGACATCAGTGTTAATCAACACACAAAATAAACAGTACTCTAGCCACTTTTACAGCATGCATGAAATAAATAGGACTCCAAATCTTCTACATCCCAATTTAACTTCTGAATGTGTACTTCTAAAAATAAAAGATGGTCTAAAAAAAGATGGTGAAAAAAATGGTCTATTCCAAAAAGCATCATCAAAATGGAATTCTAAACTACAATCAGCAAAAACATTTTAATTAGCACTCAAAGTTCCCCGGTGATAAGACGGTAATGCTGCTGTGTCATGCAAGCTTGTTTTTTTTTTTTCTGACCATCTTAATAATACACCATTTATTTTTAATGTAGCTTCATCATCTTTCAAATGTTTTTTCTTATTTTAAGGATGTAATTTAACACAAACTAACTAATCAATTAAGAGATTGATACAGTTATAATAAAATTTTTATTTGCATTTGTGATTTCCCTGAGGGTGAGTACTAACCCTCTACCTGTTTATGCAGACTATCATAGCATGTGGAGTATCCTATGCATTTAATTTCAATGCAAAGTATGGAGTGGATGTTGTAGGAAAAATACCAGATGGGTAAGCAACAAAATTATAAATGATATTATATTTAATGTGAAATATTGACTGTAGAAAAACAATGTATTGCTTTCCTCTCTTTAGATTTGAGCCACCTATTGCTCCTAATGTTCAGATATTTCAGGAAACAGCTGTAGATGCTTTTCCCATGAGTATAGTGGGTTTTGCTGTGGCCTTTGCTGTAGCTAAAGTCTATTCCGTCAAACATGACTATGTTATTGATGGAAACCAGGTGAGCTCCACTATCATGTAGATTTAAAAATAATATAAAGAAAATGCTTCATATATAGTAAGTTGTTATAATAAGTTGTTTGAATGTCATGAAAAACCTACTTACCTACAGGAGCTCATAGCTTTTGGTGCAAGTAACATCTTCGGTGGTGCGTTTAAGTCACTGGCAGCCAGCACAGCTCTCTCCAGGAGTGCAGTCCAGGAGAGCACAGGGGGGAAAACACAGGTAGGGATACTGCAATTCACTTTACTGTGCATTATTGTATTGTATTGTAAGATTTATTTATTTATTTATTATTATTTGTTTACAAATAATTATCTTTCAAATTATGTTAATGATGAACAAAATAGTTAGAAGCAAACTAACAAATTCATTACTACTACAATGGAATTCATTCCAAGTAAAAAACCAAATATGTAAACAAAAATACTGCCCTCTAGGGATGAGGTAGAGGTATATACAGCTCTACACTGAAGGATAAAAGTGGAGCTGAAAGGAAAGGAATGTAATTAGAGGAATAAACAATCTATGCTTAAGGGGTTAAGACCTGAAAAATTATATTGACATATACAGCCTATTAAAAGAGCGAAGTACAATAAAGTGCATTTATAAAGTCATATATTACCTTTGTCATATGATCTGTTAACGTATTTTATTTGCCTTTTAAAATGTATCCTATAACATTTAACAATAAAAATTTGTCCTTTGTTCTGCCATGACATAACTAGACTGTTGTGATTTTACAGATTGCTGGAATACTCTCTGCAATCATTGTCCTGATAGTAACTCTGTCCATAGGGTTCTTGCTAGAGCCACTGCCAAAGGTAACCTTCAGGCTCTGCTTCCACTGAATCCCTTACAATATGCATAATCAGTATCATGAAACTCAATTGAAATCTTCGGTGTTCTGAGTTTAAGTCAATGTTTCAGTGCATCACACTTTCTGTGTGTTGTATGATGTTGTATGTGTGTTTTCTAGTCAGTACTGGGTGCAGTGGTAATAGTGAATCTGAAAGGGATGCTGATGCAGGTGTGTGAAGTACCTTATCTCTGGAGGAAGGATCGGCCTGATTGTGTAAGAGACCTCCATGTGTTCTTCTTTCTATCAGCAAGTGAACGTTCTTGATGTAAAAAATGTAAAAAAGGTTTTTGTATTTTGTTAGACAGTTAGGCAATATTAGCAAACTTGACAGGATTTATAAAAACATTTTTAATCAAATGGGTTATCTTCCGAACGGATGCTAGAGGCCAAGATGAGCTAAAATGATGGGGTATTTTAGAAAACACCTATTCTGCAACATTAAAAATTTTAGCTACTTGGATCTGCCACTTAAAGAGCCATTCACAAGCATACAATCTAAAGAGAAATGTTTCACAAAAATAATTAACTAACATTTCCTAAATGTGTAACATACAGTATTAGCTGGGCGATAGGGTACAATAATTCATTCATAGACCACTGGGATACTGGTTGGTGAATACTTAATTGAACTGTATTTTCCTAATAATATATTGAATAGACTCGTGTAATTGCTTTTGTAATTGTCTGCCCACTATGTCACTCCATTCAGTTTGTCTGGATTGTGACCTGTATTGCCTCCATCTTGCTGGGGCTGGATATTGGCCTTGCTGTTGGACTTGGAGCAGAGATGATTGCTGTTGTCTTCAGGACCCAGTTGTAAGTATGACTAAACACAGTTTAAGGGCATGGGAATCTACAACAAATCAAATATTTATAAAGAATATTTTTTCAAATCTAAATTTCATGAAGAAAAAAATCTAAAGGACCCAAAGACTTTGATTTAGTTCCCAGTAGAATAATAATATATGTCCCCTATTTTTCAGCCCACACTGCTGTGTCCTAGCAAACATCTCTGGCACTGAAATTTACAGGAACCGAAAAGACTATGTCAATGTAAGTAATCTTTTATCACATATTCCATGCAGACAGATTACAATGCAAAAATATTCCACAATCCCTGCCTTCAAGGCAATAAAACTAGTAAGCTTAAATCTGACATGGCCTACTTTAGCTTAACAGGTGTGTCACTACACAAAACAATATTTTATCGTTCTGCAAATAAAAAAATAAGAAACAGACAGTTATGGTCTTCATGAGTAAGGTTTAAGTACTCTTACATACTGGCCTTTCTCATGTAAAATTATATTTAAAAATCTTAACCTTATCCTTACAGATATATGAACCAGAGGGAGTGAAGATTTTCCGAATTCCTTCACCAATATTCTTTGCAAATATTGATTTCTTCAGAGGCAAACTGGTTGATGCTGTAAGTATGGTGACGTATAGTGAATTATAAGTGTACAGTAACTATTCCCACAGTTCTTTAACAACGAGGACGAACGCAAATTTTGTCCTGCTCTCTGCATTTATTAATTTCTCAGGAAAAAGGAGTTAACAAGATATACAGTAACACAGTTTAGTGTTGTTCTGGTGTGCTAATCACCACACCTACTTATGGTGCCTTAATTCGTATAATGATTTACTTTATGTAGTGGACATTGCCAATTATGGGACAATTTTCCATGGAAATACACAAACTATAAAGTATTTTCCATTCATCCATTCTTTTTTAAAATGTTTATTCAGCTGTATGCAGTTTTTCTTGCATGTTCACAGCTAGTTCAAAAGTGCAGATCAACTTCTGTCAGAGACAAAAAGGGGATGCATATTACCTCAGTATTAGCTTCAATTTAAATTATTTCATTTCCTTTGCATGGTGCAGCATTCATACACCAAATTTACAGAAAAGAAATGTATGTAGATTTTTTTTTTGTCTAATAAGCAAACCAGAGGCAACAATAGCAAGGGAGATGATACAAGGAAAGAAATATTGAGAGGAGCCAGAGGGAAGCAATACATAGAGAAAAGTTTAACAGTATTAAATATATTGATGTGTGCTTGTGTGTTTGTGTGTTTAATGCACTAAATGAAAACTTTTACAGTAAATTTACATTTATGCATTTGGCAGATGCTTTTATCCAGAGCGACTTACAAAAGTGCTTAATTTTCTGTCATGGGATAGATCCTTTCACTGGGTTATTATGTGACTAACTAAGTACCATCAATTATACACTGTTGGGGAGGGTTTATAATTTTTTTTACAGAGAGATTAACCCAAGTACTGAAGAAACACGTATGTCTTCATGTCTTCAGTCGTCATTTGAATAGTCGCAATACACACACACACGCACACACACGCACACACACACACGCACGCACGCACGCACACAGACACACACAGACACACAGACACACACACACACACACACACACACACACACACACACACACACACACACACACACACTACTTCTACACAGTTAATGTCCTCCTATCAGTTACACCTGACCGCTCCATGACCCTGACTATACCCAAAGGATAATTGTTTTCCTGTTGCTGTGCCAAGGCTATACAGAGGCATGTTTTATTACGCAGCTTTTGGGGAAGGTTTAATGCATCTTTACCCAGTGCATCTTGCCAAGGCTAGAGATGTCAACTGGCATGGCACAGAAAGGTTTTCATAAGCAGGAGTTTTTGTTTTTACTTTTATTTAGGTATGAATGAGTAGTAAGTTATGAAGTTTGCAGGACAAAAAAAGACCACAATTATTAACATGAATGTGCAGCACTGTGCAATGTATTTGCAGCATTCATCCTTAGTTAATGCCTAGTGAGTAAACAAATACAGATAAAGATACAAATAGTACCATTGACTTAAACCTCCAATTTGTATTTTTTTAAAAAATGTATTTCTACACGTATGTATTTGTATGTATTGTCTAATTCTTTAAATGTAAATAATTCATTCCTTTGTTACAGGTGGGCTTCAATCCCCTGAGAGTACTAAGAAAAAGAAATAAGGCCTTGAGGAAAATTAGGAAGCTAATTAAGAAAGGGGACCTCACAGTCACAATCGTAAGTCCAATATATAGTGAGAGGGCAACAAGGTATTGTCACTTGTGTTTGAACCTTGAATCTACTGTAGAGACAGATGGCTATCAGACATTTGGATTGTAGGAGGCTGTTATGTCCACCCCCTTTGGAATGTTATCAATTACAGAATTTGTTTTAATTGCTAAGAAGATCTTTTTTTTTTTAAAATCCATAATAGAAAGGACTACAGGCTACATGCTCTTTGCCTATTGAAGAGTCAGAAGACGAGAGTAATATGGAGGACTTAGATCAGCCAGTAGACTTCTCAGGCCTTCCTGTTCAGGTGAACTGGAGAGAACCACTTCCTGCCAACATCTCTGTTCCTCAAGTGGATATCCACAGTCTGGTCCTTGACTTCTCAGCTGTCTCCTTCCTGGACATCTCAGCACTCAAAGGCCTTAAAATTGTATGGCAATTGCTTCCTAATCTAACTACTGTATTAGCATAGAAATGTCTATTGTTTTGATGTAGAGTAGATAGCTAAAATGCAACATATATGCAAATTGCTTGTCTGAGACTCTGGTGTTTTAAATATTATTTTACAGCATGTTTGGCATGCATAAAGGACTTATTTCATTTTATAAATGTAATAACATTGTGTCATAAACTTTCTAGGCTTTGAAAGAGTTTATCCGCATTGACATTGAGGTCTACATTGTTGCCTGTGATCGTAAGTTTAAATGTTACTTTATTGAGGCATATAAACGGACACAATTAAATCCCATTGCATAAAACTTCCAGACGTTATCAGTTACTAACCTTTGAAATGCTCTTCCTAGCTTACATTATTGAGAAACTCAAAAGCTGCAAATTCTTTGATGATGAGGTTACAACATCCATCTTCTTCCTGACCCTCCATGATGCGATGCTACACATATTTAATCTCCATCCGCCCCTCAGCATTAGTGAGAAGGTAAGGAGGATTCAAAAAGAGTTTTTCTGCCTCTGCCATATCCCATGTTTTGCTATTCAACACTAACTATTAGACACTTAGTTAACCCATGTGCCTGCACAGGTATATAGCAGCATTCATGACAAGCTGAGTGAAGGAAATAACAGCTTGCGTAACAGAGAAAAAATAGTGAGTGAACCCACCATTTTTATTTTTTTAGCATTTCTACAACCATTTTTTATTCACACCCTTTTTACATGTTTTGAATAGTGAAATAACTACCATCTTTCTTTGCAGGGCAAGGAACCAGAGACCAGGTTCTAATCTCAGTTGCTCTCAAATATATTGGAAATACCAAGATGGAAGACAGGTTGATGAATACCTTAAATTTTTGTGAATTTTTAAATGCAATTTTCTAGATGGAAAATCTATTTTGTATAATTTAATTTTTCTAAATAAATTTGTACTGTACAATACAATTTGTAGGCACATAATCATATCAGATTTATGTCAGAATTAAAGAACAATATGAATGTATTTCATACCATTGCCACTTTTGTACATGTAAAATATTTTTATATATATCTAGTATATTATGTCTGATGCAATATTATTTTTAAATAAAATGACTGTCACTATTTATATTCGTATTTTAGTCCCCTTTTTATCTTTACTGTTATGTTTAATTTGTCATTATATATTATTCTGTTATATTTATATTGATATAAACTCAAAAATGAAATGATTCAGCATTGTTCCTCTTTTTCTCTCTCTCAGTTATTATTAAAAGACATTTGGGAAGAAAAGTACAAAAACTAATCTTATTGGATTCACTAAAGACAATTCTAAAAATGAATGGGATAAATACATTTCTTCTCTTCTATTAGAGATAATGTACTGAAAGCTGGGTATTGAAGAAAAATTGCCTGATCTATATATAGCTTGTGATTATAGTTGGACCTACAGATATCCTGTCCTCTGAAGTTTCCTTGTATCTTTTCCTTTTATCTCCTATAATATATATAGCCAGTGATGAGCTGTGATGTTCACAACTGACTACCAAAGTTCAGTAGATTTCTACTATGGCTGTACTATTTCATACCATGTACTATGTGCTAACATATCTTTTATGGTACAGTATATACAGTACAAACACACCATACCTGCTGAATAGCCACTGTAGTACCTGATCAATACCATGATATTCACTAAAATACTGTGGTACACACCATTGTACTACCATGGTACCCACTGAAGTGCCTCAGTTCCTACGAAGTCCTATGATGTCCATCATGGTAATATCTGAAGTGCCACAGTAATACAATAATAAACTATGGTAAATTATAATAAAAACATAAATGAAATTTCTAATGGGGTCTCTCTTGGTGCTTTTGGATGAGTCCTACAGCAACTCCAGTCTCCTAACTAGCAGTCCTAACATTTTAATTACATGCACCTTGTGACACCACATTAAATTTTTAGCAAATCATTAATGGCTGATTTGGGGTTTCCCTTTACATACACTCATTCTTCCCATCAGATACACTCTGTTCTTGTCACCTCTGCTAAGGATTTTTCATATGTAATGTGCTGCTGCTAGCATGTTAAGCTACTGTTTATAGCTACAGTAGCATTATCAGAACACCCCAGGTACCACATCCACTGCTTCCTGAAAACTACTGGGCTTTCAGCTATGTACTGCTAGTGTGTTCTTCCCATTTCTCATGTTAAAACTATCATACACACTATCTCAATGAGGCTGTGTGATACAATTTAACAACCTACACTTTTAAAATTCAAATTCAAATTTTATTTGCCACATAAACAGTCATATAAAGTACGATATGCAGTGAAATGCTTATACGACCGCCAGTGACCTTAAAAAATAAAAGCTTATAGATAAAAAATAAATATGAATTAAAAAAAATACAATAGAAAATAAATTTAACTAAGATAAAAATAAAAATATACTGTACAAATAAGGACATTCACAATATAGCAGAATATAGAAAATATAGAAAAAAATTGAAATTTCAGAAATTTAGTGTAAATAAAGAGAAAAATTAAGTAAAAATGACTGGAGGTGTGCAAATATGCATAAAAAGTGTCTTATTAAAGTGTCTTGTGCAATGATCCAGAAATGAAAATATAAATATGTAAGTGTAAGTGTGCATGAATATGTCCATAAGTATCCGTGAATGTCCAGTCAATTTTGGATGTTAAAAAGATGGTATTAGTCCTGTGTGGTGGTGTGGTTGAGAGACCTTGGTCCAGCACTGCTTGCTGTAGATTGAGTGCAGGTCAGGGAGCTCGGTGCGGATGATGCGCTCAGCTGATCGCACCACCCTCTGTAGA
>JAQQZT010000004.1:10056960-10070894 GCA_030068275.1 Clarias platycephalus | reverse complement strand
AAGCATTTCACTGCATATCGTACTGTGTATGACTGTGTATGTGACAAATAAAATTTGAATTTGAATTTGAATTTGATATATCAGGTACAACACTGTCACAGGGATGTTAATCTTACTAGGCCAGGGGTCAACAAAAACATTTTAAACTGGGTTGAAGGTTACTTTCAAATAAAATACTCGATGTCTATTTGAGTCCTCGTATTTATGAAATAAAAAGCCGAAAAATTATCCACCTGCAGCAAGCCAAAAATATCTCCTCCTGTGTGATGTCATGTTTTTTGTACTGGAGCGAGCAGTCAGCTGTCACCCTGAATAATACCGGGGCTCAAAAAGCTCAATCAATCGCGTGTCGGCGGCTGTCGCACTTCGTAAATATTACTTCAATGGTTGTGATGCATATTTTGAAGAGACAAAAAAATTAAACACGTTTTATGTTAATGCTACTAGATCACCATAATCTTAAAATTTAGAATTACATTAAAACAAACGAAATAACGAAAATAATAAATTTAAAGTAAATACTCATTATTATATTACATTACATTACATTACATTATATTATATTAAAGCCTGCCAACCCCTGTACAGGCCAAATCAGAATCTTTTTTGGTCATATATATTTACATATATGAGAATCACAACACACATCACAGACATTACCGTCCTAGTATTCAAGAACTGTTCTTAATATACACACAGCATATCTAATATACAAAAATACAACTTTAGCAGCAATGGTCAGCTCTGTAGAATTTACATTACAGTGGAGGTACTGTAGCTGGATGCAGTTCAGGTGGCTTTAAAAAATGTAATAAAAAATAGCAATTGTACTGTGTATGGTGATGACAATATTAATAAATTAATTATTTAATAACTAGTCCTGATTTATGAATAACAATGTTGTTGGTCTTTCGGCTGCTCTCGTCAAGAGGATCCTACAGTGAACCTTCTGATCCACACAAAACTTGGCACAGGTTTTACACTGGATATCCTTCCTGATGCAACCCTCCCATTATATCCTGGCTTGGGACTGGCACTGCATCCAGTGGCTTTGAATCAAACCGAGCCTTCCACACGACAGGTGAAAAACCTACCACTGAGCCACCAATGCCATTTGTTATGAATCTTTATCATCATCATCATCATCATCAACAAAAACAACAACTACAATAGGATGTAAAATAATATTTAAAAAATAATATGCAAGTGTCTATTGGAGGAACCAGAGGTACAGTTACCTATAGTACCTTGTTGGTGAACCATGTAGTTGTACAGTTATGGTATTGTAGCTCAAATATTCCTGTGCATAATTATTACCTGACACCTCACAGACCAAATTTTTGGCCCTAGGCAAGGTATTGCAGCGAGCCTTTCCGTCCAAATCATCACCATTATTTTATAAAAAAGAAATACGTTTGTTAGCCCTCCGGGGCTGCCTACTGTCATGGGGCACCAAGCAGTTGTGTGCCTTGCCTGTTGACAAGCAGCCTATGGCAAAGTGCACATACAGTTGTGCACCTGTGCAACAGATGGACTGCAATAATTTTATACTTACAAAAAGCACCCCATGAGGGTGACTGCAAAACAGATGTAAAAATGAAATACATAACTCCTTGTACATGCCTGTGCCCTCCTTAAATATTTGTCTACACCCCTTTTCCTTCAGGCTTTTGGAAGATTGCTATGGCATGCGTGATCCCTTCTCTCCAGACAAGGACAAATTCCTTATATTGGGCTCCAATTGCAGTTTGTGTAACAAGACAGTTTGTGTTGGCACGGTATGCTTTACATACATCTTTCACTGACGTGTACTGAATGTGTTCTATATGTCTGTTCTAATTATATTGCATAATGAGGTTTTATAATCATCACTGCAGTTTTAAGATTTGTTGCAAATAAAACGTGAAAAAATCTCAACTTATTAATAACATTTATTCAGAAAGGCACTTTAATGTTTATGCATATGTGTATATTTTCTTCAGGACTGCAGCATCTTCTACACTAAACGATTCTGTTTACGGTGTGTAAGGGAAAACTTGGAGCAGTTTCCAGAACAGATTCAAACAGAAATATCAAAGAAAAAAACAGCTCAGAAAAGTTAACGTCAAGCAGACACTCGAATATGCTTGGGACGGAAGACGTTTTGGACATAACTGACATGGATTTTTATATTTTTCTCACTCATAAAAGAGGAAACTTCTGAAAAGGGAATCATTATTGCCCATTTCAGAAGTTGTAACCCTACATTCCCACCGAAGATGCCCCAGGAAATTACAATATGCTTGAGCAGCATTTAGAACACACTTGAAATTCATATATCACTTCTGTGCACATTTGGATGGACAGGGAACAAAAGGAATGAGGATGAGGATTGGTTGGCAGTGCAAGAAACATGGAATTACAAGCACTGAGACTATACAATGGAGGATGCTTCAAAACCAACCATTACTGAGACTGCTGTCAAATAACCTGTATACTGTATAGTATTAAAATTTATATTTAAAATTGTTTCGTATGTATTTTGTTCTGTTGGATTTAAAATTTAATTTTGTGCCTCAAGATTTATATTTGGAAATTGTATAATTATATAAAGTCAAATTTCATATTAATGACACATTCAAGAAGTACAATGAATTACAAAATACAATATACTGTAGCCATACAGTGCAGATGAATTACGGCTGAGGTTCAACTTTGGGAAGTTAGCAATCAACAAACTGCCAATCGTGATGGCATTAATGGAGTTATTAGCATGGAACTGGAAGCTTCCATGAAAGCTGATCTGTTTACACAGAGTGTACAGAGATGAGCGAGCTTAGTCTACACAAAGGACTATATTGTGACTTAAATATTAAGTCAATTGTGGTGGATTTCCCCCCTCCTCCATTTAAGTCAAACTTAAATAAAGATGAATGAGATGAGCCACAGGGTAAAGCAAAATGAACAAATGTAAGAGCTAATGGGCTTCATATTGTTGTACTGTTTTGCCAACCACAATTATCAATGAAATTATCAAACAATGATAATTTCATTATTTGATCCAATAAACAGAGTGAGTTGTCAGGATTGACCCCCAGTATATTGATCACCCAGTGAATTGCAAGGTTTCATTTCTATTGTCATGGTTTTTATTTGACATTTTTGGAACGTTTAAGAGTGAAATAGTGCACATAGATCAGCAGAGATATTTCTTAGTCAATGTTATGTTTTGTCCACTAGTTGTCAGTAGAAGCATTTCTGTTCACTTTTTGGTGCTTGACCTCACTTTGCAGCAGTGAGCTGGAAACGACGAATACAGGGGGAAAAAAAACTATTTACAGAATCCAAAGAAAAGAAAATGGTGTCAACATATTGAAAAGTCTGCAAACAAAGTGTGTATATAGAATTTAGGCTGTACAGATTTATTTCTTGTTTACAGCTTCACTTGTGAAGGACTTTTGGATTCTTGCTAATGTCTGACTGCACCTCTTACAAAAAGGACACATCATCAGCTTTGGATGAGCCAACAAGGCCTTATGAACCATAGGCCTTATGGTTCATGGCCTTATAAACCACAATTACACACAATTAAATTTATCAAAAAGACACCGTTTAGACAAATGTATTTGACAGTAACCTCACACAAACTCGTGGTGTACTTTTTACACTTGTGAGACTGCAGTATTGGCTTTATTTACAGAGTTTAAAAAATAGGTTGTTTTTTTCTGTGATTTTATCATTATAGTGTTGTATTTTCTTTTTTTACTATTACTATTTGAACTACTGTACATCATATAATTAACCACACAAATAACAGAAATAAATAAATGAATGAAGCATATTGTACAGTACAGATACAAACACATTTTAACACTGTGACCTTCTGAAATAAGTTTAGGTTGAAAAAAAACTTAAGCACTGAAGGACAACTGATAGGACTCAGCGATCCAAATTGCTTCTGATAGTGACAAAGTCTGACCATGATAAGCTCACTGCCAACTATGACCTCAGATCTGGCACAAAAAAGGATTTAACACACTGAAAAAGCATAGTAAGTTAAAGAATAGTACTTTTGACTTTAAGAGTTAACATAATAATACAATATCCAAAGGTAGTGCTGTACTAATACACCATACTTAAATAAACATATTGTGGTGTACTGGAAAAAATGTGCGGTCTCAAAAAGACTAAAAATAAATTTTAATAATAAACATTTTTCATTATAATTATAGGGTTATCAGATATAATTCTGAATACATTAAATAATTCAGAACAAATTAAATTAACTAACATCAATAAATAATAATAATAATAATAAATCACCATGTTTGTAATTTGCATTACAATTGTAAAACCTAATTTGGATAAGTTATGTCTTTCTCTGTAAATATATATATTGAATCTTACTTTATATCTTGCAGAACAGAGAGTATGCATATTTATTAACCATCTTACATGTAATATTACAAAGTCATTTGGAACAGTTTTTATTTTTATTATTATTACTTATTTTAATATATTTTTTTTAAAGAAATGTCCATAGCAGTGTAACACATGGTATTACTTTTTATTTAAGAAGATGTGAAATATGTTAGACCACTGAATTGTGAAAACAGTGCTGAGTATCAGTGATACTATGACACAAGCCCTATTTTTAATTGCAAGGAGATGAGTAATATGTAGAACTGAAGCGAGTGGGTTTGCGTGATGGATATTCTGATCTGCAATATTGTTTTAGAGTGTGCTCTGCTTGAGTTGACTTTGTTTACAATCTTCCATTTTATATCAGCCTTTTGGAGGTTGTTTTTGTATCACCAATGCCATATTGTTTGGGGTTGTGTAAACTACTGTACTGTATGCATTGTGCTGTATTTCTCATGCGGACTGCGTGGCACTGTAACACAGGGTTAGTACGTTTCGCAGGCAGTTTTATGGCGATGGACGTCCGAAGCGGATAACTCTTGAGTGCGCGCTGCACTCGGTTCACTCCAGCTTCAGCTTCTCGTTCAGAAATGGGCGGCGCCGTGTTGTTAAAGAGCCCTCGCCATTAGCTCTCTCCTCCTCAGTTGCTTTGACTTACAATCGCCATATTGGTGGCTCGGATGACTTGGTGTTTTTTTTCTTTAGGGATTACTACGAGACAGGAGTAGACGGGAGTGACTTCTCCAGACATCTGCACACTTTCATGCGATTGAATGTTACTTCTGCAACACTGACTGCATTGCTATATATATATATATATTTTTTTTTTTTTTTTTTGAATTGGGGTTGTTTGTTTGTTTGGCATGCCTGCTCTAGTGCTTGTTTTTTTCGGATCGGTTTTTACTCCAGGAATAATTGCGCGTTTGTGATCTGAACTGTAATCTCGACAGCAGCCAATTTTGTTTGTTTTCGTGCCGAGGTTCATGTGGCAAAATGTCGGACGTGCGTCTTTCTAATGGAAGTCCGCCGCTGGAGCGCGTGGACGCGAGACCGGAGGGACATACCAAGCCGTCGGTGTGCAGGAACCTGTTCGGCAAGCCGGACGGGGACGAAGTCAGACGAACGTATCTGGACGAGTTGCATGAGTCGGAAGAAGCGTACAAGGAGAAGTACAACTTCGACTTTGCGAATGACACGCCGCTCGAGCCGGGCAGGTACGAGTGGGTGTCGGTGGACGCGAGAGACGCGCCCGAGGTTTACAGCAGGCCGCCGCGTGCCACCAAACGCCTGGATCTAAACGGGAGGCAGACGGACTGCGAACAAACGCCAAGCACGGCGATGAAAAGATCTTCCACGGAGGACCCGGGTAAATGCAGCAGGATGTAGCGGTGCTCGGCTTCTCAGATTGTAATCCTGATTTTTTCCTACACATTGTCGCTTTACGGCGCACGCGATATCCTCAACATCTGGCTGAGTTGTTTTGACGTTTCGACGCTCATGCAGCCTTTTGTTTCAAGACCAACCATTACGTTTGTGTGCAATGCCTGCGTGATATATTTTGCTACAGCGTTTTCTATTTCCTGTAATCATTTGTTGCGTTACATGTGCATATGAGCACTAGGAAGTATGTTTTTAACGGGAAAATAAAATAAAAACACACACCAAAAAACAGTGCATCTGAAAATGATAGCTAGTGGCGCACATACAATCGTCTAACCTCGTCTTCCCTTTCAGACTCCGATTCTGCACAGCAGCGTAAAAGGGTGAATCATGGCGAGGAAGACAGCAGTGAAGACAGCAGCCAAGACAGCAGTCAAGACAGAGCAGAGCAGACCCCCAGAAAATCAGATGCCAGCACGTAAAACAACAAAACCTGCAGGCAAAGGTGGGTTTCATTAGATTAAGAAACAGCAACATATGCAAAAACATACAACTTGACTATTGTTGCTTTTGCATTGGCGAAAACATCGCAGTTAGAATTTAAAGGTGGTCAAACACGTTGTGCACGTGGAAGGTTCTCGCAGGAAGCCTGTGTTTCATTGCAAAAGTGCCTTTAGTGTTGTAAACAAACGCCTTTGGACCGCAGTACTACAGTGTAGTAACACGTCATCGACACTCTCGTGTGTGTGTGTGCGTGCGCGCGCAACACGTACATCCATACATTCATTGATTTGTCTCTTGTTAGCCTGGTCCTAGATGAACTTTTTTTTAAAAAAAAGACATTACATTTACTGCAGATGCTTGCGAACCTTCAGTGAAATCCACAACTTTGAAAAATGTGCAGTCGTTTTTATACCATGCTGAGTGTAACTGGTTATGTACAGTGCGTACAAGTTACACGTGTGACGAAGAATTATTTCTGTTTATATTTGTAATTGATCCTTTTCTTTAGAGCGGTGTTAATTTTGTTATTCTGTTTCCTGCAGAGAGATGAAGAATGTGCATTTCTCCATCAAAGAGCTTTATGAAGTAAACAGGGACAACAGCAAACAAAAAAAAGAGCATTTCCTTTTCTAAGGATGTGCAAGGCAGTAGAAGCACTGATTCTTTTTTTTTTTTTTTACACTAAAGTTTTGGCACTCAAAAATGACATTTGCCTCATAAGCAGACAATGTAGCAGTGTACAAATGGTGTTTCCTTTTTGCTTTTGTCTTTACTACCTATGTATATAATTATATGTAGCATATTAAAATATAACATTATGATGAGAAATATATAGTTTGAATGACTTGAAGAATTGCTGTGCAGTTTTCAAAACAACCCCAAAAAATCCTCCCATACATAAATAAAAAATATCAGCTTGAATAAGGTGTCAATATTGGCTGGGTTTAAACAATTACAAATTGGATAATTTTAAAATTAATCGCAACCTCCTTTAAAAGAGCTTCCATTAAAAAAAAAAGTAGTTTACAGTTGAAAGGGACATAGTGTCAAACCAACTGAGACACCAGTAGATGTATATTTTTTATATTGTTGTTGATACCACAGAAATATGAATGGTACTTAATTATGTGAAGTTTATTAAAAATAAATCTGACAAAATCACAACACATTAAGGCTAGGATATTCCTTTTGTCCTAGGGTGTGGTTTTATGGTTTTGACAGTGTTTTGCAGTATTATAATATCCCTGGGTAATTCCACTATTCTTACCCTTAGATTATCTATTGAAATTTGCTAATGAATGACAAAACCTACTGAGTAAATAATAATTTAAAAAGGAAACTGAAATTACCAGCAAATTATCTTCAGTTATTTTTTTGTGTATTATTTTTTTCCTGCATCGCTGTGTAGCAAATCTTTAGATTTTATTTTTTTAAACACTGGTTCATGTTTTTCCCCTCTCTTTATTAATAGTTAAATCCAGTAAACCCAGTACTTTGCCATAACACATGGTATTCATGTTGAACATGATGGTCCACTATCCCCAAATAAAACAGAAACTAGACGTTACACTGCATGTGTAAAATTCTGAAGTGTACCTGTGTATAGTGCTTTGTAAAAACACTGAGAAAATTATACTAACTTATTTATGTTAAGCTTTTTTTGTTGTTGTTGTTTGACTATCCAAAGTGGCATTTGTGTTTTTTAAACTACTTTTTTTTTTTTTTTTTTACTGAATTTTATTTTCAAAATTTTTTGAAAGAATTTGTGCAAGGTTGCAAACTGAGCCTATATTACATTTTGATGTGGATTTTTGTATTGCCTGTTTAAAGAGATGATTAATAAAAAAATGCCAAACTCTACATTTGACTCTACTTTGTATCCATAAATATGCATAACTACATGCAGGGTTTTTTTTTTTTTTTTTTTTTTTTACAATCATTCATATAACAGTAAATACATTTTACTCTTAAGGAAAATGAGTACACAACACGTGCCATTACAATCTGCAGTGTAATATCCCTTTTACTTGAACTCAAACAAATGCAATGTGCATTAAAAAAAAAAATTATATATATATATTGCATAGACACAGCTTATCAATCATTTAATTACCTCAACTACAATTAAACTCCAAATCGTTACACTTTCCCCCTAGGGACTAATTTGAGCTTAATATAGTACAGATGAGTGTAAGTGCAAGGACTAAGCATAAAAATGGAAAACAAATTGGACACTATCACCGCTGTGATGGAATTAATTTGTCGACATTTGATTTTACCTGCATCCAGAATAATTAAAGTGTATGGACACCTATGGGTACCTAAGGACATGGAGCCTGTTTATATGACAGTGTAAGTAAATACCGATTTCATGCTGTTATTTTATTAAAATATTTGTTTGTAAGTTACGCTTAACATAATTTCAGCGAACACACGAGATTTTTTTCTGCTCGTGCTTATAGGCAGGCAGCTTTGAACTTGAAACTGGAGGCAGTTCAATGCCACATGGGATACAGGAGCTGATTTTGCGCCCTTCCATTAGTAGCTCAGATTTTAAAGGCCAATGCTTCGCGTTAAACGCGACGGAAATGTATTATCTTCGAAAAACCTGGAGTGTGGAAAAATAAAATGAAGTGTTTTCGCGGTGTGCACAGCCTAATCCACGGGCGCCATTAGGAGCGCGCGCAGGAACCTGCCCTCATCCTGCCTGCCTCGATTGAGAAAAACAAGGACACGTCCCGTGAAAAAGAAGAAGGAGGGGGAAATCGATACGATACTGACATTTGGTTCGGCCAATCAGACTGGCTTTAAGGAAAGCACACCACTGGCGGCAGCCACTGAGATCGTCTGTGCTGCAGGATTGCCGCAGGAGCGCGCGAGTCAGTACAGGATGTCCTTTCCGCCAAAGCACGGTCCAGAACCGAGCACCATTGGCTAGATTTATGGAGGTTTTTTTTTTTTTTTTGCTGATGCTTGCAAAACCAGCCGTGGCTGACACACAGAACGAACGCTTAAAGCCCCAGGCAAACTGCAGCTTGACGAAGTAAAAATCTCAGTGCGCTGCGAGCGGCAGAAAATCTGAAGAGCTTGCACTGGTCGGTTTTAAACACATTTTGCGCGTCCTAACATCCGTGATAAGACAAGGCGATCGTTAGGAATGCAATTCCCTCGAGAAAAAAGATACAGCATATACCTGTACATCTGAAGTACTAGCCCAAAGTTTGCACACATCTACTCATTCAAGTTTTTCCCCCCTATATTGGCGAATAATACTGAAAGTATCGAAGGTAGGACATAACACAAGGAATTATGTAAAATGAAAATGTTTTATACAAGGCCTGGCCAGAAAAGGTGCACACTAATATTTTCTTGGAACGTCTTCAGCTGTGGTTATGGACCGATTTCGCCGTGACATTGTGTCAACAAAGTGATGCAACGTCAAAACATTTATTTCCGTTCAAGTTGCATTAATTTTTACCAAGATCTTGTATTGATGGCTGAACAACCCCTTAATTTCATCCCGAACCCTTTCAATGGTGTTAAGGTCTGGACTCTGTGGTGACCAATTCATGTATGAAAATGATTCCTCTTGCTACCAGAACCCCATCTCACAACTTGAGCCTGATGAATATTGGCATTGTCTTCCTGGAATATGCCCGTGCCATCAGGGAAGAAAAATCCATTAATGGGATATTTAGATAATTCAATATATGCATGAAGTTAGCTTTTAATTTTTAACCAATTTCTGACCAACTAAATTGACCCCAGATCATAACACTGTCTCCCGTGAGTCTTGAACAGGGTACTATCCATAATAGGCGCATCATTTTATGAACTTCCCTTCTTACGCCGATGCCCCCACTACTATAATATAGGATAAATCTGACCTCATCATTTTCCAATTAGTCTCACTTACAAATGGTTTACTTGTGACTACACAGCTGTTTAGTCGCAATCTTATGAATTCCTTTTAACCTAACTGTGATGTCTACAGTGAATTTTATGATGTGACTTCACCAAGCGTCATGATCTCATTCATGATTTTTACTCTGACCACCATTCCGTTAATCTCTATCCCTCCAGATTTTAATAATACGTTGGAAAGTTGTTAACCCAATTCCAGTAGCTTAGACAGTCTCCTTGGTTGTTTTTCTTGCAGGTCAAAAATTTGCCCCTTCTAAAGTATAGTAATATCTTTTCCTGGCCACGGGACACAGCTTCCTTAAATCCAAGCAGTGTATTTTATATTCTTAAAACTAACCAACTTTTGCTTAGATGCTAGATTTGCATCTTCTCAACCAGCTTCATGAGGTAGTCACCTGGAATATTTTTACAACTGTCTTGACAGAGTTCCCAGACATGTTGAGCTGCCACATTTGGCTGCCAATAGTGTGCAAAACAGACATCAAGGTAAACATTGGCTACTTTGAAGAAGCTAAATTATGATTTTTTTTTTAACACTTTGGTTTACCACACAATTCCATGAGTGTTATTTTATGCTTTTATGTCAATGTTGGTCTATAATGTAGAAAATGGTTTTAAAAAAAAAATTATAATAAAGTAGTGTAGAGGGGCTATGTTCATATTTTCGGGTGTTACTGTAGATACCAGTGTCCCTCACCAGGGTCCCTAGCTTCATCCTGAGCTTGGGTGTGACGTTTTGCATTTTCAGCTCATGTCAATAATAATTTGCTCCAGGTTCTTTGGTTTTCTCCCACCTTAAAAATATGCCCACAGATGGTTTGGCTACACCAAATTGAACTAGGAAAAAATGAGTGGGCAAATATTTGTCCTGGGTGGGCTGCTCTTACAGAAATACGCTGTGGATCCACCACCACCTTGACCAGGATAAAGCTATGACTAACATTACTCCAGGGTGTACCACACCCTGTGCTCCAAATTCCCTGGAACATTACACAGGATAACCAGTATAGACAATTGATAACAACAATCAATTGTCTAACCCTAACAACAACAACAATAATAATAATAATAATAATAATAATAATAATAATCATAATCATAATATGATTATTATTATAATATTATTTTAAATAATATTTAAAATAATATTTTTTTTAAATATATTTTTATGCATTAAATATATTTTTATGTATTTTTTAAACATAAAAACAATAATTTATGTTTTTGTTATATGAGCAATGTAAAATATTATAAGACATAAACAATCAAATTATTATTAATTCAGGACAGTGTAATACATGTAAGCATCTCCCTTATCCAGTTAGCTGAGGGATAAAAAAAAAAAAAAAGAAAGAAAATATTGTATTTCAGTCCTTGAATATATATGAATATATATCTTTTAGTAAATATTCAAATGTTCAAAAAGTTTATTGTGGCCAAGTAAGAAAACATTACTTCCACATTCATTCTCACAGCATCCATGATTACAGCATCTCTACCTTGAACCTCTATGGTTTGAATCTCACCTCTGGTCTGTGTGTGGAGTTTGCATGTTGTCCCCTTGCATGGTGAGTTTCCTAAAGACATCCAGGGTGTACCCCACCTTGTGTGCTGAGTTCCATGGAATAGGCTTCAGGCAACCTGCAGCTGTCTCAGCATAAGCAGTATAGATAATGTCTGAATAATGAGTGAATGGATCAATGGTAACTAAATTATTAAAGGTTATTCAATTTACCACCCTTTATGCAACCAGCCAATCAGAGAAAACAACAAAACAGATAATCAGTATACAGTATGTGTATATCAGAATATGTGTAGGATTAGTGTGTAATTTGTGCAAAGTGAGTCAGTAGGTCAGGTTAGCTGTCTGACTGTGTCAGCTTAAAATGGGACCCCTTTTGTTTGCTAAACTTAATTTAAAAGATTATTTATGCAGGATGTTTTAAATAGCTGATCAATGCTCAACATCTGTTTAAAAGCCTGGCTAATATTAGCACCTAGTAGTGGTCATGACTGTTCAGATGGTAACTATTATGTCTATACTCTACACACGAAGATGGTTTGGCTAATAATATCAACAGATGTCTGGCATAGGATCTGAATTTGGATAAACATGCATTAAATACCTGCTCAAAAAATTGTGCTGCCAAGTGATTTGTCACCAGGGCCTAGTTCACTATAACCAAATAAGATCAGCCGTTGTTAGATAAATTGTAAGACATTTAATAAGATTATTGTTATATAAATTGCAAAAGCAGTGGTGGCCCATGAGGGTAGGTGGAGCACAGTTTTCCAATTTTTATTAACCAGTCCTCTATCTCAGCTCAATAACATAAAATTCAATTAAAATGCCAGTTACCTTTTCTGATTGCCTGTCCGTTTTTTTAAAACACCACTAACTGACAGATGTATTCCAGTGTTAAATTGATTGGCTTGCCTTTCTAGATGTGTGTAATTGCAAAGCAGAGTGCTCTTTAGACGACTTAACCCTATTTCAGAGCTATTCTTGTACTTAGTGGTCAAAATGTGAATTACAACAAGATGTAACAGAGGGTCACTGTGGAAGGAATCACGTTGTCCAATGCTCAGACAAGGAGCTGCTGAAACCTTTTTAAAAAATGAAATTTTATTATTTTTTTTACTCTAAACTGGTCTATCAAGTTCTTGTTTTCTAGTATGTAACACTGTACTGGCAATTCCTATGTTCACTTTGTGAAGTAGCGTGCCTCTACATAAAATTACCGAGCCTTTTATATGTATTGATATTCTGTTTTTTGTACTTGGTTTAAGTTTTTGGATACTGCGTATGATGTTTTGTTGATCTATTTGGGTCATCTGCTTTCTAACCGGCCACCACCCCAGGGAAACTGGACCTTGCTAAAGACAAGCAGCAACCATGACCCCATGAACTAGGCCATAACAAGTTGAGTGCTGACGAATGAAAGAAACACCACAAAGAGAAACTATATTTTTACTGTGGCAAGTCTTACCACTTTGTGGGAATGTGCCCCTTGTATGCCAAGGCTCCCTCTAAACAAGATGCCAAGGACAGCAGGAACGCTCTCGTCTGATTACATTTAGTGTCTCACCAATCATTTACCCTGCAAGTAAGAATTCAGCACTCAGATGTAGTCTCTGTCTCGTCAGCACAAATTGACTAAGGATCTACAGGAAATTTCATTGAGAAAGCGACTGTTAACAAACTCAACATTCTCACTCAACCTCTACGACATCTTGTAGGGACAAATCCCATATGGATTGATGGAGGACCAGTTAGCAATGGCACTATATATACTCTGTACCCAACCCCTTCTCCTCTAAGGACATCTGTTTCATAGTCACTGTGACCTCCAAACACATCATCTCAGTGTTTTGATGGATGCACCTGCATGACCCACAGATATCCTGGTCTGATTGGGAAATTACTCACAGGACCTCACACTGCTTCAACCACTGTCTCCTAGCTCCATGGCTTATGTTAGCATCAATCACATTGAAGAGTCCAGAAAATCATGCACAAATAGAAATTCCTATATAATGTCAGAGTCTTATAAAAGTTTCTATGAAAAAGATCCAAGAACACCAAAGGAGATTCTCCAAGTTTGCTATCACATGGGACATCGATCAGGAGATAGTCTTCTCATTGAAAGTCAGTCAGTCAGTCATTTTCTATACCGCTTTATCCTTATATACAGGGTCGCGGGGACCTGGAGCCTATCCCAGGA
>JAQQZT010000004.1:10025926-10037170 GCA_030068275.1 Clarias platycephalus | reverse complement strand
TTATATTATATTATATTATATTATATTATATTATATTATATTATATTATAAAACATGTGATTACATGTAAAATATATGAGATATTTTTCCCTAAGGGCTGCTATGGCAGTGCTGTTGCTGAAGTTATGGTCAACACAGGAGGCATCTTAGACATGAGGATTTGAGTTTGAAATTCTAAACAGCATGCAAAACAACTTCTTGTGTGTTTTGCAATTTTATCATTGAATTTTTTATTTTATGACACATTTGTCATTTTGTAATATATAATAACATTTAATGGTCTGACAGTGACTGCCTGCTCCCCTAGAATGCCTCTGTATCATGACAGGTCTCATTTCAGCAGAAGCACAGATACATACTGCTCATTAAAATACTAAGTTGATAAGCTTTTATCTTGAAATAGCTTGCGTCATTAAAATTACAGAGAAGCCAACAATGTTAATGATTATACAGTAAGGCATTGCTGCGTGTGAGATGCAATAAATTCCTAGTCAGCTGTTCCATTGAGGATAAATGTGTTGATTTTAATTATGTTCATGATTTGTGTCCAAATTTGATCTGTAAAGGTGTGGGGTGTACAAAGACTGCGTCTGGAATCTGGAATGTGTGTAGGAGTGACATTTGTTGATTTTCAAAGAAGGGTTTAGCCAGGATGGTGTAAATGTCTTAATGATATCCAAACCAACAGGTGAATCTTATTCATCCTTGATGACTAAAACACACCACTGCATTGTATACCTCTAATAATGCTAGCACACAAACACAGATACTCACAAATGGTAAGCTGTACAGATTTACCAGACAGGCTAAGACTGTTCCGGGAGAGAGTGATAAACTCATTGACCTGCAAACATAGAGCTGTAAAGCAAACACCCAGAGCCTAGATGTGTCTGGGTGTTGGACCTCTGATGTAAGGACCTGTATCTGGTAAGTGATGTCACCTCTGCACTCAGCCATCACAAACAGCGATGCCGTGCGAAGTGAGAGACAACAATCCGTGACTAACACCTTCCACATCATACCAGGAAGCTCCTCCTTTCACACCCTGCCATGGCCTTACAGGGCAACAGCAAAGAATCCTTAAGATGCTTTCAATTTTTCCCCAAAGCTCTATGGCATTCCTCTGGGTTTACTGACCTCAAGTTAAATATTACGTTACTGTAGGAAACATACACACAAAACCTATGCAATGTCAGAGAGACATTAGAAAAATCCTTTTATGGTCTGGAAATGCATTTCTTCTCCCTTGGGGCATTAACAGTAACAACAAACAAACCTTCTTATGATGTCTATGAATGGTAAAGTTGCACTTTAAAAAAATCAATGTGAAGTCTGACTGAGGCAGAAAATTTTTTTTGAATACATTTTGTACACAGTCTTTGTACATAATCTGGAAAATAGTCAAATAATTTACTATGTCTAATATTTCTCATTATGAGATGATTACAAAACAAATATAATTTAAGTACAAAGTTTAACTGTCACATACAGAGAATTGTATATACAACTGGGACCACATAAAAAATCTGGGATTTGTTTTTGAATATAAAACTGGAAATAAACATTAGGGTTCAGAATGATTAAACACTTAAACAATGAAAAAAATATATATATATTTAATATCTTCAATATATAATATTCAAGATTTCTGCATAGTTTTTAGGTATTAACCAAAACGCAAATTTGTGATATTAACCATGTTCTCTGCTTTATTAATAAAGTCCTTCTACCGAAGCACATGTTCACATGGCACTCTTTGAAAATGGATCAGAAACATTTGTAGAAGTTCATGCAAAGTTCATGCAAGCTCGAGTACACACACTGTCATTAAAGCAAAAAACTGACTTCGCAAAAGTAAGAAACACTAAAATTCATGTAAATGTTTTAAAGATTCTACTTTCTACTCAAGTTGTGGTCAATAATGTATTTTGTTATAAGCATTTTAAAGTCAATTAGAAAAGAATGCAAAATCTAAAACATTTCATTAGAGGTCTAAGATATTAATTCTACAGTATATGTTTTACTGGAAGCCTAAAACTGTATTATTCTACTGGCACTATATGGCCATAAGTGTGTGGGCCTCTGACTATTGATCAAGTTCAAAAACAATAGGAGTTAATATGAATTTGGTTTGATGTTGCCAGTATAACTGCTTCTTTAGAGAAAACAAAGAAGTTCTTCTAAACTTTATAAATCATGTCTTTATGAAATACACTTTGTGCAAAGGGGCATTATAAATGCTAAGAACATTTAATTCTTAAAAACATGTAATTATTTAACACTTGATTTCACTTTGATACAATATACTTAAACCTTTAAGTCCTTGTACATACTCATACTCAATTTCTTTTTAACACAATTAGTACTACTCTGAGTTATAGAAGGGAAATTATTTATAATTTCACTATCCAGTGTCATTTGAGAATGAGTTCTCTTTTGAGTTGGTTCCCCTCAAGGATCTTGCTTTTGTTTCCACAGGGTTGCTCACAGATAAACTCAGATGACAACAAGGTAATATTATTTATCTTTTCATTTCAGTACTGTACATTTTGACGCATACTGCATATCCAAATTTCCGTTTGTGACAATGTCCATTGTTAAATGTATGATATAAATGAAATAAAATAGAATTAAATTGTCATGAGGTGGCACAGTGGTGTAGTGGTTAGCACTGTTGCCTTTCATCTCCAGTGTCCGGGTTCGATTCGTCATGAGGCGACATTCGGCTCCAGGGTCGAGGGTTCAAGGTCCTGCCTTCAGGTTTGTGTGTGTGTGGAGTTTGCATGTGCTTGGTCAGTTTTCTCCAGGTACCCATGTTTTCCCACACATTCCAAAGACATGCAGATTAAGCTTATTGCCATTTCCAAATTGCCCATAGTGTGTGAAAGAGTTTGTGAGCATGTGCATGTTTTCAACCTGTGATGTATTCCCAGCCCATCCAGGGTGTACCCCACCTAGTGTCCCAAGTCCCTTAAGATAGGCTCGGGGGCCTCCGGTAAGCCTATCCAGGATAAGTGTCATAGAGAATGAGTGAGTGAGCAAGTGAATTGTCAAAATGAAACAGGTTTGGACTCAGGCCCTTAGTTCGAGGTAAGAGGAGTCTTAATGCTATGTAAAATCCTAAAATGCACTATAAAAATCCTGATGTATGATAAAGCAGTTACAAATAATACAAATAACAAATACAGTAAATGTAAAATGGTTACATGCACTGAATGTTTCCCAGTTTTTACCTGTGACTATACCAACCCACCCTCATAATTTTCTAGATTCCTTGCTTTTTATTTAACCTTTCCAGGTTGCTTGGAGAAGCTGTTTGTTGGAGCCTCACCCTCAACTGCCTGCTACATGATCTGCAGTTAGAACCTGTGGTTAGGGCAAAGACAGCAGGCTCCACTTTACAGCCCTACACAGACACGCAGCTACTGATTTCATACCATCTTCGTTTATTTAGGGATGGGTAGCCCTCTGGAAGGCCTTGATTCTGTCACTTGGCAACTAAAGACTACACGATGTTTAAGTAATAACTTTTAATCTTAAGTTTGTTTCAAAGTTTTATTAAATTATTGTGCTTGCTTGCACAGCATCTCTCTTTCTCGAGTCTGTCTTTCTTGCTAACATTATTATTTTTTCCCATTGATTGTTTTTTCCTGTAGTGTCATAGCATCTCATAACATCAAAACAGTCCCAAAGGAAAGGTCAAATTTACTATCACGAAGAGTCCATACTAATGACACTTATCCTACTGAAAATATATGAACCTTTATTTTCAGAAATGTGATCTCCTGTGATCTCACAAAATTGAGGGTCCACTGATGTGGGCCCCCACATGCACTTTACACAAGGAGTTTAAAGAGATAACCTTTCAGTAAATGGTTTAACAGTAGTCTACAACTTAATGACTGATCATGGCTAACTGCAGGGCCTTTTGTGACCCCACCCATATCATATTCTTCAAGTAATATTTAAAATCACGAAGAATTAACCAAGAATTAATAGCTTTTTTTTTCTCTCTTTTAAAAAAAAAAATCAAATTAGCTCTGTAAACAAAGCCACAGGATTTAGCAAGCCTGCCCACACAAACAAGATATGCCATATGAGAAGGTGAAGCAAGAAAGGGTGTGTGTGTATGTGTGTGTTTGTGTGTGCGCATGTGTGCGCGTGTGTTTAATCCTGACATTAATTTCTCCAGCAGGAGAGGCCTAGGCATGTCTCCATGGCTGGTGGCTGTCTCAGTTTTACTGCCTGGAGAGAGGGTGTCCACACGTAACTGGGGAATGTCTGGACCACAGGCGGCACACACGACTTCCACTCATCGATTAATGCCCCTGGATTAGTAACAGGTGGTTAACATGATTCCAGTGCAAGGGCCTTTTCCTGAAAAGGCCACACAGTGCAGCAGTTAAGAGTGCTGCAAATCTGTTTTACTACAGACCATAAATGAGACAAAAAACAGCAAGAGAAAGAAAGAAGAGAGGAGAGATGGCAAAATAGACAGTTTTAGGTAAGCAAAACTACTGGGGTAAAAAAAACAACACTTTTTGTTGTATGCTCTTTGCTTACAGTGGGATTCTTTTTTCAAAACACTTCTGTCATCAATTTCTGTTGTTTGTCTTGGCTGACCTGTAGGATGTCTGGTTGTTAGGACACCACTGGTTGCTTTCTTTTTAGGGTATTCTAAAGTGTTGTGTTTCCTACTTGTGCAGTTTCAGATTGATTTTTCCTGTTTTCTTCTACATAATAGCTTGCTTTTCCCCCAGAGATAGTTCCCAAAATCTTCCTCTGGTTTATCCTTTTGACAACAAATACAGTCTTTATAGATAAAAACCTGGTCAAAGAGAAATATGTCACATGTTACCATTAGACACACATCAGGTCCACGTCCAGGGAATTCGGTGCAAAAGGTGGGGAACAACGTGGATGGAGTGACAACCCCACTTGCACAGTGGTCACCCCCCAGTCATATACTACAAGCAACATGTCCTTGGAAACCCACCAAGCTTTGGACAAACATACAAACTTTATGAACCCAGACCGAAGGGATCGTGCTAACTGCTAAGTCACCAGGCTACCCTTCAGCCACCCTTCATCATCATGCCTTCAATGAATAGCAAAGGAATTGCCCTTGCTGCCTTAATGTTTTCGAACCAGAATGTAAAAAAGATCAAAATGTAATAAAAGATCAAATTCTGAGCTGAATATTTTGGTTTAAACTTCTGTTAGCTATTTTCAACCTAATTTCTACCTAGAATGTACAATGTTCTCATCAAAAAAGTCACTGGAAAACATTAAAACATTAAGTAAGAAAATAAACTCTTGCTCCTCTGTATATAGGAGTTAACAATGAAAGTTGCCTGTTATCCTACTGTATATGACTGTTATATTCATATGAGGTCATGTACATCAGCCAAATGTTGTACCTGAAACATCCCCCTGTGATATGAGTACACAACACATCTTTGCCCAGGACAAATAAAACATGTGGCACTAACCATAATCTTAACACCAGAATCACTATGTCCATCAAAAATATTTCATTGTAAGCATGGGTTTTAGTGATGATAGTAAAATGTGTTTTACAGAAGACTAACATGTGATTATTTTAGGCCCTATTAAGCTTTAGCAGTCAATCATAACAGTCCTGCTCTGAGCATGAGGGAGCAAATGTCATCAGAACAGTATCAATGTGTAATCAGACAGTGCATCATGTCTTACCCACCACTGTCTGTCACCCCTGCTATGCTATGACCACAACTGGTGTTTTCAATCCTATAAATCCACATTCTAACCACCAGGTTTCCCTTTGCCTAAAATTTTACATCGTACTCTTGCTTAACTGGCATGTTATTTTAAAGTTATTAAGCAACTTAAGCAGAACAAATATGACTGCCTTTTATAGTACAAGTCCTATAGAGCGCAGTCTGTAAATGATGGAACATAAATGAATGAACCAGATGCTAAAGATAATATTTTTCCATACTGGGTTGAAACCAAGTCCATTTTGCACACATTGCCCCGTTTAAAGATTGTGCAAATAAGAACACCAATATATTGTATCACTATAATATATTATCACCTTTCATTACATTGTCATTGCGATTTCATTGCATGATTTCGATTAGCTTATGCAATGTCATAACATTTATTTCAGTCCAGAGTTGCATAGATTTTGTATTGATGATGGGAGAGTTGGACCACTGCCTTCCAGCATATCGCAAAGATTTTCAATGGGGTGAAATTAAGGTTTGGACTTTGTGCTGGTCAATCCATGTGTGAAAATGATGTCTCATGCTTCGTGAACAACTCTTTCACAGTTTGAGCTGATGAATCCTGCCATTGTCATCTTGGGATATGCTTGAGCCATCTGGGAAGAAAAAGTTTTTCTTCTTTTCTTCTGTATATTCAGGTAGTCAGCTGACCTAATTTTTGGGGAAAATGATTTTAATGAATCTAGACCTGACCAACAGAAGCAACCCCAGATCTAAGGCTTGTACTGTAGGCATGATGGGTCATCACTTCATCCGCCTCTCTTCTTACCGACATCAAACTACATGAGCTTTTTCCAATGCTCCACCGTCCAATCCTTATGCACCCTATCAAATTGAAGCCTTTTTTATGATTACATTTACATTTAGGCATTTGGCAGACGCTCTTATCCACAGAGACTTCCAAAAAGTGCTTTAAAGTTTATATCACTGCATAGATACAGTACTTACACTGGGTTAACTAGGTTAATAGCCTACAGTAGGTTGATTAGCCTCACTGGTATGTGGTTTCTTAAGGCTACACAGCTGCTTAGTCCCAATGTCCCATTATGCTCATGAAGGTATTTTTCAGTTTTCCTCGAAGATTATGGTTCACCAGTCACCAGGGTCAGCTTTGGTATTCTTAGACCCTAGGCCACAGGAGCGGGGGAACCCAAATCCTAATAAGAAAAAAGCCTATGTTGCCTGACATGTGTTGTGTCTCTTGGTTGTCTATATGTATTAAAGATTTTTATAATTTGTGGATATCATGAAAGGGTGTTTTGTCCCCTCCAAGAAGTCACATTGCTTCTCCAAGGCTTGTTATGCTATTCTCTGTTCTCTGTTGACAAAATCCCTGTTTTTAAAAAAAAAATTTTTTTTTATGTTTTTGGAAAGAAATGCGACTGGGAGAAACTTGGTTTATCACCAAACCTCTGTGACAGTATTGTGCCCCACACTAGTCTCTTAAGCATCCACTTCTACTATGGAGTTCCTGGATGGACCTGGTTGCTATAATGTGGGTGGCAATACAAAGGTTTCCTTAGAGCCAGGCAGTCTATACTGCAGTCTATATATGCTTACTATGCAAGTTGCATAGGGACCTGTAATTACACAAGGCCTTGGCCCCCTTATGTCAAAAAAGGGTGTGAATGTTGACATCATTGATAACAGGATAAAGCCAAACTATCCTTCTGGGTATGATAAGAGAAAACAAACACCATGAAAGTGAAATGCAGAAACAGCAATACGGTCAGTTTATGTTCCTTCCTCTTCAAGTTTGCTATCAGCAAATAACAGTAAGATTAAATTATTGTGCTTGCTTGCACAGCATCTCTCTTTCTCGAGTCTGTCTTTCTTGCTAACATAGCTTAGCAGTGCATCTCTTTGTTTGTCTTTTTTTCCAGCCACTTCCACAACTCTGTTCTGTGACTTTTTGCCTGACAAAAGTGAGAGTGAAATACAATTATTTATTACATTTGATAAATGCCAATTGGCAACAGTGTTTATAAACTGCAGCTTGGAAAAGATAACCGCATCTGTGTGAACATGCATTTATATGTGTGTGCAGGAAATGAAACTTTCCAGCAGCAACCCCTTTGCCGACCAGTCCAAACAAAATATGGGCACGATAGCACTCCTCATAGGGATACTTAATTTTAAAACAAGACAGTCATCATCTGGTCTGTTAACCATAGTTTAGTTATAGCTCTTGACTAACACATGATGGAAAGCAACTGACTGACATTTTGTATTGACTAAATGTTGAATTTAATATGCAGATTATTGGGCCTACTAAGCAAAATGCATTCACATCTCTCAGTAAATGATAATCATCAATTATTTAGCCAAGCCATGGTTCTTTCATACATTTGATAATGTATAAAAGTAAATCTGGGAAGTCCGTTAGAATGGGCCTGATTCTTTATACGCTTTTTGCTGGAGGCCTAAAGTCTATCCCAGGGGACACGAGGCATAAGGCGGGATACACTCTCCACGGAGTGCCAGGCCATTACAGGGCAGAAGCACACACTAACACTTTTGTACCAATCAGTGAAAGTGGACTTAATATTAATATACTAAATATTAAAAACGTTTCCTATTATACTGTATAATTGAACTTTCAACCTTATAGCACACATATATAGCAGGGAGTGATTTATGGCTGCACTGGGGGATCTGGTATCACCCAAATGAGGATGGGTTTCCTTTTGAGTAGGGTTCCTCTCAAGGATTCTTTCTCTTCCATGCAGTCATTGAGACATTTAAGGGGAAGGCCCCTAGCCTTAGATTAGCTAAAAACAACTTTGAGGTTCTATTACTCTGGGTGGTATTTTCACACTATAGTTGGTTTCAGTACTCTCAACAGAGGATACAAGGAGTGTATGGGCATGTGGACAGTAGTTGAAGCAGTGTGTGGACTAGTGTATGACTTCTCACTTAGACCAGGAAATCTATAGATCAATTTGGATAGAAATAAATGCCAGTTTAGGAAACAGTTTGGGAAAGTTGTTTTTGACAGTGATAAGGAGGGAAATTTGATTCTGACGCAGGGCATTGACTCTGAAATTGATGGGTACCGTATAATGAGTTATAGACTCTAATATGCTCGTCAACTTGGCAGGTCTGAGCTGCATGGGTTCAGGTGCTGGGTTATATATCACAAAATTCATCTGTAGTTTGTCCTTCTTTTCTGACGAACAAGGCAAATGGAGTGAGAAAGACGAGGAATGGTTGACCATTGCGGCAGGCCAGTTCAATGAGGATATCTTAACTGAAGTCATGTTGATAAGCTGCCTTCAGCACTGGCTCATTCCAGTCACTGCCATTGGCTAGCATGTGGAATATTAGTTTGAACTCAGTGGTGCTCTGGTTACCTTGCTTGAGTGTGAGAAGTATTCACCCACTTTCTTACCATCTGGAAAATGGTAATACAGTGGAACCTTGGATTAGGAGCACAATTCGTTCCAGAAACGTATTTCAAAACACTCGTAAACCAAATTTCCCCATTAGAAATAATGGAAACTCAAATTATTCATTCCACAGCCTAAAAAAATAAATACATAAAAATAATTAATACAAAATATAAAGTAAAAATAAAACAGATTAATCTCCACTTTACCGTAAAAAAAGTAAAAATAAATCCCGACAGTTAAGTGTTTTTCCGTTTATGCCACAGACGCAGTGTGTGTGTGTGTGTGTGTGTGTGTGTGTGTGTGTGTGTGTATGTGTGCGTTTGTGTACGTGTGTGAACCTAAAGTAAGAGGAGAGAAGGAATCAGCCCCTCCCCTCTTCTCGTCTTATACAATAACTTCCTCCTATGTTTCACATACACACACACACACACACATTAACGGAAAGACTGTTTTAACAGAAAAATTAGCAAGGAACACCGCTAACAACTCTTGCGTGATCGCATGCTAACGGAATCACAGCTGTAAAGTAAAAATTAAAAAGTTAACCTGCACTTTACATTTTTATGAGAATCACAACAGAGCAGTGTTTCTATGTAGAGCAGAGAGAGTGTGTGTGTGTAAAGGCACGAGGAGGAGAGGCGGAAGGAGGGTGAGTGAAGGCAAGAGGAGGAGGGTGTGTGTGTGTGTGTGTGTGTGCAATTTGACACCGTGCCTGTTCATACACACCATCCTCTCGCCTTTACACACACACACACACACACATAACGGCATGCTGACCTAGTGAGAGAAAGAAAATGGATCTTTAACCTCTGTAATGAGACTTTCTTTTGCTTTACAAATTCAAATTCAAATTTTATTTGTCACATACACAGTCATACAGTACATAGTACGATATGCAGTGAAATGCTTACGATATGCAGTGAAATACACACACCAGTGAGAGACGCGCACTAAGACCGAGCAGGGGAGACGATTACCCACAATTCTGCAGCGCAAGAGAGAGAAAAACCATTGGCTCAGTTGTGATCATGTGACGCTTGGTGTCAAAACAAGAAGCGCATGCATGATACATGATACTCTGTACTCGTAAAAACCAAGACTTGTTCTTTTTTCAAGTCAAAATTTCTTTTAAATATTTGCTCGTCTTGCGGAACACTCGCAAACTGCTTTACTCGCAATCCGAGGTTCCACTGTACTCACTAATTCTAACTGAAAGAGCTCCAAGAGCACTCACCTCAGGTTATGTACCTTCCTCTTTGTTACCAGATATCAGTAGCCAGTGCTATCTTGGTTTTCTCAGTGCCCAGAGAAATACATGAAAAACACACGCCTATTAAACCTTTACAGGGAGTGGTTTAATGAATGTTCTAAATATATGAATCATGTGATGAGAGACAAACCAGATTAAGGGTGTACCAACATAATTGTGTTTGATGGTGTCAGCATGATGGTTAGCTGCACTAGGAATCTACTTTTTATGCTCTCCAATAACTAGGCCTTGAGAAGCCAGAGCCTGTCCCCACTCTTTTTAAACCTGCTAGAGTAGTACCTCGGTATACAAATTTAATCCATACCGGAGGCAATATCCATATCACAGGATAGCATTTTTTCATCACACGTACACACACACACCTACTGTAGTATACAAGACTTGTGATTATACATCTATTTATATACACACCAAAATTTTGGATATAGTTGTAAATAGTCATATTTTGTGCACTGCAGTGTCTGATTTGTATAATACCCACTAGGGTTTGGTATATTGAGTGATGTTTTTTTCTTGAGTTTGTGTTCTTGAGTTTTGTTAATACCAGCAAACAAAATAAAAATCTTGCGTTTATGTAATCTCAGTTAATTAATTGATATGAACGTTACAAACATTCTTGCGACCCATGGTGCTATGTCTTCACTAAATCTTGCACAAAAACCAAAATAACCTTGCTTCACTTGGCTTTCCACTGATGCAAGCAGGTTTTGATCAGCTACTGAAAGTATGAGCAAACGGATGTACATACCGGATTCCAAAAAAGTTGGGACACTAAACAAATTGTGAATAAAAACTGAATGCAATGATGTGGAGA
>JAQQZT010000004.1:9991999-10016961 GCA_030068275.1 Clarias platycephalus | reverse complement strand
ACTCGGCTGCATGCCGGCACGGTCGGCTGATCACCCCCGGGGGGTCCGGAGGATTGAACGGGAGGGATGTTGCGGATCAGTGGTTTCGGAGGTTGATCTATATCGCAACCGCACACCCGCACCTCGACCCGCTCGCAGTACCGACAACGCGCTCCGCTGCATGGCCGGCGGGATAAAGCGTCGGCGTTAGCGTGTAGCTTCCCGGCTCGGTGTTGAATAGTGAAGCTGTAATCTTGTAGGCGCTCAAGCCAACGCGCTAACTGCCCCTCGGGCTCTTTAAAACTGAGTAGCCAAACTAGCGAAGCGTGATCAGTCCGCAGCAAGAAGGTTTGCCCATATAAGTACGGCCGGAAATGCTTTAACGCCACAACGACCGCTAACAGCTCATGCCGTGTGACGCAATAATTCCGCTCGGGTCCAGACAACGCGCGGCTGAAATACGCGACAACGCGCTCTTGGTTACCGGAAACCTGAGACAGTACGGCTCCCAGCCCCACATCGCTCACGTCTGTGTCAAGGAAGAACGCGCGCGATGCATCCGGATAACCAAGAACAAGACACGTGACCAAGGCCTCACGCAACTGAGCGAACACACGCACATGTACCATATCCCAGCGAAACGGCTGGTTCTTTTTTGTTAACCCGTGCAACGGGCTTGCGACTGTGGCGAAGTTTTTCACAAACCGGCGGTAGTAAGAGGCTAACCTGAGGAAAGTGCATAGCTGCGACACATTTACCGGTTCGGGCCAATTTTGTACCGCAGCGATTTTGGTTGGATCGGTAGCAATCCCTTTAGCACTAATTATGTGACCCAGAAACGCGGTCTCTTGCCGCAACAGCTGGCACTTCCTAGGATTAAGCCGCAAGTTTGCCCGCCGGATAGCCAAAAATACCTCCCGTAGGTTAGCTAGCGCGACCTCAAACTCCTTGCCGTGCACCAGTAAATTGTCTAGATAAATGACACAACGGTTGCGAGGGATATCCACCAGCACTTTCTCCATCAACCGTTCAAACGTAGCTGGGGCGTTGCATAGACCGAAGGGCATACACCGAAATTGCCATAGCCTTTGCCCGATCGAGAACGCGGTTTTAGGGCGGTCTTCCGGAGCGAGCTCTACTTGCCAGTAACCGCTAGGCAGATCCACGCCGAGCTCGCGACATGTTCCAGCGCGTCATCTATCCGCGGCAACGGATACGAGTCCCTCCGAGTTACCGCGTTTAATTGCCGGTAATCAACACAAAACCGCCAAGAATCGTCCTTTTTACGCACTAGCACAACCGGTGAAGACCATGGTCCGAACGCTGGCTCAATGACGCCTGCGTCGGCCATCTCACGCAGCTTCTGTTTGGCAACAGCCCGTTTAGCTAGTGGAAGGCGTCTCGGGTGCAACCGAACAGGAGCTGCATTCCCCGTACCAATCGTGTGCTGCACCAATTTGGTATGGTTGCAATCGCGCTCATCTACCGAGAAAATATCCGCGAACTCGTTAAGGAACGATCTCAAAGTGCCAGTCTGTGTTGAATCCAACCCCGCGCTGCTACGTTTCAAAAGCTCGTCTAGCACACTCGTTCGATCATGCACCGGATATTTGTGTGGCGCGACCTCCGGAAGTTCCGCCCCCCGGGCATGCAGCTGTGGTTTAGGTGTTAGCAACCTAGTTACGCCAAAGTCCCCACGCAGAGTCCCGTCCGCTAAGTTGAGCACCGCACCCCACCTTTCCAAAATGTCCAATCCCAATATACAGCTATCCTCAATGCTCCCCAGCAAAAAATCATGAACATAACTGCGCTCACCTAGGTTGACTCGCACCGTGCGACGAGCGCGTACCTTCAGGTAGCTCCCAGACACGGTGCGGATACTGAAGGCAGGGTTGGGCACCTTGCCAGCGCGCTCGCCTGGTCCCAACATTCCGTTGCGCAGCAGTGAAACAGTGGAGCCGGTGTCCACAAGCGCCCGCAGCGGAACTCCGTCCAACACACAATCTACGTAGACCCCAGCGCGTTGTCCCACACGTCCCGAACGGAAGTCGACTCCGCCAGTTGGGGAAACAGAGAGACGGCTACGGGAGGCGGCTTCCCCTCACTGCCTCCCGGACCTAGTTTAACGGCTGCTGGGGTACGTTGTCCTCTGGCCTCAGAGCGTTGTAGTCGTAGTCCTGCGGTCCCGGGCCTCAGCGTCGTCGCGGAACCTCGGAGGCTTGTTCGTGGCCTAGCCATGACGGGTAGCCATGTCCACGTCTAGGTTCGCCTACCGAGCGGCGGGAGGTAGCTCGGCTCTTTCGCCGCGATGTCCAACCATGATGGGTTCAGCACGCTCGGCCTCACGCATCGCTTCGGCAAGAGATCCGGAGGAATGCACGACGAGCTAGCTCTTCCTGCTGGTCGTGCTCGAATTCGGGGTAGCCCCGGCGAGCGAGGCATCGTAAGTCCATCGCAAACGTGCCCAGTGGCTCTGAAACCCGCCGCTTGCGGACCGCGAGTTCCTCGCCAGCCGCCTCCCTGCGGTCACCCGCGCCGAACCTGAAGTGGAGCGATTCCCGCAGCTTCGCCCAATCCTTCCGCTCCTCGGCCCAGAGGTCCTCGAGCACCCAGAGTGCGTCGCCCTCCAGCGAGAGCGCTACGCGGACGGAGATTTCCGCTGGGGACCAGCCCGCGAGGTCAGCGGCGAGCTCCACCTGTGCAAAAAATGCGTAGGGTTTGACGGCTCTGTTGTAGAAAGGAAGGCGCAGGTGTAAGTTGCCCCGTCGGTTAACGGCGCACGGAGCTGTGGCTTGGTCCGGCGTAGCGTCGGCATGGGGCTCCGCCCCGAGATCCAGTGCCGGAACCCTCGTCTCGCCGCTCTGCTTCTGCCGCGCCGCCTTTTTGGTGCTGGCTCCGTCCGGAAGGTACTTCCTCTGCAGGAGTTCTGCTGCCACTCGGCGGCCCACTCGGCAGATCCTCCGCCGTTCGCTCCAACTCAGACATCTCCATCCCACTTCTGACACCAAATGTAGCGTTTTTCGACGCTAGCAGGGATTTTGGAGGACAAGTGAGCTTGGTGGCTACCCAATGTAATGACTGGGAGTATTTTATTGAACCAGCACACACACACACACACACAGAGATAGCGCACACATCCACATACTCAAACATGGCCGAAGCCGCTAACCTAAAACAAATGTCCCAACCAGGGTGAACACAAACAGAACCCCTCCCGCAAGGCATGACGGTCGCCAGCCGCCGCCCCGCCCACGCCACAATATACATATAAAATCAATTTTCAATTATAAAACATTGGCAAAAAAAATATGTATTTAGCTTGTGTACATCTCCTATGTAATGTGAGCTTATGGCATACAGTACGTGTCAAATTTTCATCCATATGAATGCCAGGAGCCTGCAAAGCATTAAACTGAATATACCATTTTTAAATAAAATAAAGGATTATCTGAAAACTAGTTTTATTAATATTAGTATACATTAAAAATATATTTGACTCTTTAATCTTAAGAAAAAAATCAGGTACATCAGGTATCTTCAAACATTAATATTTACCCAGAGGCCTATGAGATCAGGACACTAACTGTTTATGATAAAAGTGAGCTTTTATGTCTAATTTTATGCAGAAGAAAAGTAACAATGCTGTGTCTGGGGTAGTAATTGAGATAGGTTTGATGCAGCAAACAGTTCTGGGACATGACAGTGCAGAGGGGGTTGTCGAGAGTCCCATGCCGCAAATTCCCTAGAGGCTCAGCATGTTTGCAAATGTGTATGTGTGCGTACGCGTGTGTGTGTGTGTGTGTGTGTGTGTGTGTGTTTGCAATTACAGTGTCTGGACACATGCCGTTTTGTTCACTCTGCGTTACATTTGTTTTTTATGTGTAGGGACACAGTCAAAGGCCGAGCTGATCAGAGTGCCTTGATCCTTAGACACTAGAGACAGTGCCGGGCTCTTTCTAACCAGTCCAAGGAACACTTCAAAGGGAGCCATTAATGACTAACAGCAAAGGGAAGCATGTCCTGTTTCCATATATTGTGATCTTCGTGTTGAGAAATGGCTAACAGTAGTGAGAGAGGGGGACGAAAGAAAGAAAAGAGAAGGCACATCTGCAGCACATTTGGCTCTCCCACGCATGCTGTCAGACTTGCCAGCAAACACAAAGGTGTGTATATATACTCCAATCTGCCTTTCCAATTATGATTGCTTTGCATCTTGTGGTATGGCTTCTATATTTCTGCTGTCAAAATCTTCTTTAAAAGGGGGTTTGTGATAACTTCACACCAGTCTTCTGGAGGTTGTGGATGATGTCTTCGCTTGTTAGTTTTGAGCTTCTCATCAAAGCTCTTACAATGTTTCTGCCATCAACTGCTGTTGTTTTTCCTGTTCGTTCAAGAACATTCTAAGTTCATGTATTGTTGCTTGTGCAATGGATATGTTTGATTCCCCCCCCCCCCTCTTTTATCAGCTTCAGAGTGGTTTACTTTTCTCTTATAGATAGCTCTCTGGTCATAATGTTGGTTTCTCTCTTTTTTTAACAACAAATTGTCTTGAAAGGTAAAAATCAAAAGCCCTTGAAAGGGCTCAAATCAAAAATAGTCATTCAGCACTTTTAACTGTTTAAATGATCAATCGAACAAGCCACACCCAAGCAACAAGAACCACCTGTCAGTATTACTGATCACTTAAACAACAATGGGTGTGGTCAAGTTGTTTAACAAATCTAGATGTAAATATCAGTAAATAAAACCTGAAATTCAGATCTCTTATTCATCTGAGAAATAGACACATCCTCCCTCAGTCTCACAAACTCTAGGGGCTTTGACTTGTGTGAGGAGGACTGGTGAGGGAAAGAACGTGACAGAGTGAGCAAAGTGGTTAGAAATGTGAACTGTTGAGTTTCCTCAACAAGCAGGCCAGATGCTGATTCAGCACTAGTGATTCACGCTCCACTGGGAATCTGCATTGCTCGGCATGGCTGCAGAGCACAAGGCCAGATATACATACACACCACAGCTGATTTAGGACCTTCTTACACAACAACCCGCTAAGAAAGCAGACCACTCCTTAACAGATTTTCAAGGGTGCAAATCCAATTAGAATAATGCATAAAAGGAGCAGTTTGAAATATGCATGTAATTCTAAATATACAATAAAAACTGTCACTAATTATCATATTGCAAGAAATGTAGCTAGTTTTCTAAAATTCTCTTGATTGTTTCCAGCCCAAAAATTAGCTCAACCATAAGTGCAAAGATATTGATTAGACCAGTCCTGCTTTTAAATGAGAATGGGGAAAAAAACATATTGCGGCTATATAAGCTAAATTGAATATGGGGTTCTTTTAATTTGGCATACTTTTACTCATATTACTTAATATGAATAATGTTTAAATATCTAGACAGTACTTTGAAACAATTGTTGAAATAATATTTTTTGCCTAAGAAAATAAACCTACTTATGTGCTGGACTGTTTATTTGTATTTGTCCAGTGTATTATAGACATGCCCTCAAGGGCTCTGCACTCCACCCCTATTTTACTGGAAAGAGAAGCAAAATGAATCCACTGCTAAAAGGATAAAATTCCTTTTTCAAGCTGAACAAAAAGACTTTAAACAAAGTGAATAAGCTCAAATACCTGGATAAGAGATGTTATAGCCTGATAACCCCCCCCCCTCCCCCCTCCCCAAAGCTACTCAATTTAGCAGCATAGTAACATTTTACTGGTCCTTTAATTGCTTCTTACTAATTTTAAAAGACATTTATGATTATTCAATATACATTCTACATAACTGCTAATTAATTTTTTGCTTTGTTTTTTGTAATTAGCACTATTTTCTCAATACTATAAGTGCTAATTACAATTCAGTTATTGAACAACATATATGTTTATATTTCATGTTTAAAAGAACACCCTCTCTTAATTCACAATGTTTTTTGTGTAAAAATCTAATAAAAAGCACTTCATCAGACCAGGTCTTAGTATTAGGTAAATACAACCTCAGACAAACTACAACATAGAACTTTTTTCACCATGTCATTATTTATTTAACAAAAATGTAATAACAAAGGAAAAACATGCAAGCAATACTAAGTAACATTTTACTGATTCCACTTGATTTAAGAGGGTAAGTTGCAGCCAGGTGCTGCTAATTATCGGCCCTTGATTAATTGATCATCAGCAGGTGTGCAGACCTCCATAAAAGCAGAATTTTGGCAGTTTACTTCTCTGAAGTATTCAGGTATGTGTTGACACAATGCCAAGTGAGAAAGACGGAAGCAATGGTCTTAGAGAAGCACTACTGCACATCAATCTGGGTTATAAAACCATTTCCAAACTATTTGAAATTCAGTGTTCTATAGTGAGGAAGATTATGCACAAGTGGAAAGCATTCGAGACAGATCTTCCCAGAAGTGGACATCCCAGCACATTCACCCCAATGTCAGACGTCCACTGCTCAGAGAAAAACAAAAAAACAAGAGCTACATACATCTCAGTCCCTACAGGCCTCACTGAGCAAGTCCATAACAGCACAATTAGAAGATGACTGAGCAAGTACGGTTTGTTTGGAAGAGTTGCCAGGACAAAGCCTTTACTGTCCAAAAAGAGCACAGAAGCACGAATGAGGTTCACAAAATTGCATCTGAATAAACTACAAGACAATGACCTATGGACAAACTAAGTTTTTTGGCCTTGGTGTGCAGCGCCTATTTTAGTAAAAACCAAACGGCTTCTCAGTAGAAACACCTCACTGTCAAGCACAGTAGTGGAGTGGAGGAGTGATGCTTTGCAGACGCAGGACCTGGGCACCTGGTAGTCTTGAGTTGACTATGAACTCTTCTATATCCCAAAGTATTCTAGATGCAAATGTGAGGCCATCTGTCTGACAGCTGAAACTTCACAGGTCGAAACTTGGTCATGCAACAGGACAATGATCCGAAGCACACCAGGAAATCTACATCAGAAAGGCTATAAAAAAGTTTTTTAAATGGTCTAGTCAAAGTCCAGCCCTCAATCCAATTGAAATGCTGTGGTGGGACTTTAAGAGAGCTGTGTATATATAAATGTCCAAAAAAACACAATAAACTGAAGCACTTTACTGTATAAAGAATGAAGAATGGGCCAAGTTCCTTCACAACGATGTGAGAGACGGATAAAGTCATACAAGAAATGATTACTTCAAGTTATTGGATCTACATGCTATTGAATTGTAGTGGTACTTATTATTGCTAGTTTTTGTTAAATAAATAAGATCACAGTGAAAAAAATAAGTTTTTTTTTTATTTGGGGGGGGGGGGGGATTTTTTCATAATTTTATGATCAAATTATTTTTGTTTTGTTTTTTGTAAAAAATCTAATAAAAATCACTTCATCAGACCAGGTCTTAGTATTAGGTAAATACAACCTCAGACAAACAACAACATAGAACTTAGTCATTATTTAATTAATAAAAATGTAATAAAAAAGGAAAAACATGCAAGCCATACTAAGTACCATTTTACTGATTCCACTTGATTTTAGGGTAAGTTGCAGCCAGGTGCTGCTAATTATCAGCCTTTGATTAATTGATCATCAGCATGTGTGCAGACCTTCAAAGGTTGTACAGTATATGTCTAATACTGTGACCTGCTATGATCAAGTGATTTTTATTTTGTTTTTTTTACAAAAAATCTAAACAAATAAAAATAAAAAATAAAAAAAAACAGAATTGACAGAAGGGTTCTAAATTTTGAACATTTTGAACATGACTGTACCACTGTAATAACTGAACTTAAGTTTGTTCAGGATTTCTGTATCTATTACTGCAACTGTTCCAAATGTAGCCTTTTACTGACAAGTATTGCATGAGTCATATATAGAGAAGAGACTTCCAGCATTTTTTTTAATTAGGTAATAAAATGTTTTATTGTTCCTGTTGTTCCTGTTATTTATTCAGATTGTTTCATTCTGTGTGTGTTTTTCATTCTGTGTGTATTTTTCTCTACTAATGTGAGCAAAATCATTTAAATTTCTTGTATTTCTTCTTCACTGCACACAGAATCTTTTATTTTGAACATTTGTTATCTGTAACTGGCAAAGTGAATATGTGCTAAATCAGAGGACATGGACAGCATAATATATTATTAACAAGGTCCATTTTTGGTCCATAAAGCAGCCATGTTTATGATATATGCTATAAACTGGTTAAAGAAAAGCTAAGTTTGTTATATCTTGATTTATTAAATTACTATAACATTTTAATTGAAGTTTGTAGGGTAAGCAATCCACAACCTACCAGCATTAATAATCAATTCATAGAGACTTGTTACAGAAATCTACAAACATACTACTAGATCTGTACATACAGTAAAATGTGAGTCTGTGGCCAGAACACTGAAAATGTATCTTAGTCTGTGACAGCAGCATTTCAGTCAGGACCTCAGGGTCCTGCAGAGGAAGACACACAGTTTCATTTGGCAGAGACGTGTGCAGGAGCACATATTACAGTTTCTTTGTAGCCTGTACCTAAACACACACACACACACACACACACACACACACACACACACACACACACACACACACACACACACACAAAAAAGAAGATTTAACTACTTTGTGGGACTACAACCGTGCACCATGAAACCACTGAGACCAAGAGCTAAATCACAAAATTACTTAGCAGTTCCTTAAGATATAGGCAGATGTATGCACATTCGTACACATTTCTCAAAGAAAAAAAATCATATTCAGACTTGTTGTAAACAAGCAAAAAGGAAGACCTGAGAGGGAGTAAAAGAGCAGGAGAGAGAGGGAGAGAGAAAGAGCTGATTGTATCAGCTCAGCATGTGTTGGCATCACTTCTTCCACTGAAGGCACTGGATGAGGATCGAGTGCAGGTGTTATTATGGTGGAGGGAGCTGGAGAGTGTGTGCGGTGGGGGTGCAAACTTCTTCCTCATCTTTTTTTTTATTTCAGCATTTTTTCTCCACTCTGCCTCAGTTTTTTCCCCCCTCCTCAAGATATTTGTCATTTTTCTTACATGCACAAGCAGGTCTATTTTGGCAGGCAACACATGTTCCTCTACTCTAGTTAGTTAATGATTAAAAACACCACATCTGTTGTTTAATTCTGCTTTTTTTTTTTTTTTTTTAACCAAAATTGTGCCCTGTCACTAAACTCTGACGCCTGAGTCCTCAAAATCGAGTTCAGGAGTCAGATGAGGTCAGCTTAGCGAATTATCACATGTCCCATTTCACCCCTCCTCCACCATGAGTGTTGGTGCAGCCCTGAGTGCAGTAAAGCCTGGAGCTCTGGAGCAAACCCAATACATGGTTGTGTAAATCTCAAAACAGAGATATAGATCCACAATGGTGACATAGCATATTAGTCTCATCCTAGTGACTTTAGATAGAGTCCTGTGTGATGTGGCTTCATACATTTTTAAAATACAAATTACTAGTACTTGGGTTTTTTTGCACCGAAATGGGCAAACAGAGCAAAGTGGTCTAGTAAGATGGAGAGGACTTCATGGAAAACATAAAAGAGCAGCACAGTAACACAAATAAACTAACCACACAATTAGAGCTAAGCTGTTGGTTTCCTCTCAGTTAAACAAACAGATGAATCTGCAGTGGAACACACAGATTCCCGATTCCTTTTCTTCAGAATTTACATGGTAAGTTAAATCTCTTTCCACCTCCTTCTGCATGCACTGAGACCTCTTGGATTGCTTCCTCTGCAATAACACTATCGAGGCCAAGCAGCAGCAGACTGTGCCCAATTCTCTCTCTCTCTCTCTCTCTCTCTCTCTCTCACTCTTTGTCCCTTTGAAAACCTACTGAAAACTCTCCAGCACCTCTACATTCTTCCACACAGACTCCTCAGAGAGCAATGTATGTTTAAGTTTAACCCCCAAATGCTTCTTCACATTAGGAGCTAGACTTCTTCTCTAGACTTCTGCACAGTTTTGAGAAATTCCATCTTTTCTACAACCAACAGATTATTTAAAATCATTCAGTTAACTGGAAGCTGTTGCAGAATTCACTGATTCTAAAGCTCTGATCTAAAGTGAGTAGTTAATGAACATTGATAAAGAAATGGGCTTAACCGTACACTTAAACTAAATTACAACCCTCCTGAGAAATTGGACTTAAATCCTGTAAAACCTAAAAGTAGGACACAAACACAGAAGCCAAGATATAATCTTGATTAGATGTTCATCCTATGAAGCAGTGATTATGGTAAATTAGCACAGTAGCACAGTACCTGACAAGTGGAGATAAGGTCTAAAACCAATTTAGAATAAAAGAACAACTTTCTGGAAATACAAGTTATTTGGAGACTAAGGCTTTCAGCCAAATGACATTCTTAATCCCACAGTGCTGTCAGACTTTTGCATCTATTCATGCTGATTAATTTTCTGCAACAGCAGCTGTGACATATAGTTCACAGGGATCACATCAATTTAGAGTAATGTACTCATTCTAATTAGCTGTTAATCCTATAATAAGAACTTGTAGGGTGATTGTCTCATGAGATTCATGAAATAATTTGTGAAAGGAGGAGGGCTAGGCATTGGGATAGCAATCCAGCCTCATAAAAAACCCAGCCTGCTATGGAACCGACTAGAAAAATATGCATCAAGTATTCTTGGACTCAGAACCTTGGATTTGTTCAGGGTGACAGTGTCTGGTAAAAGTGACATTCTTGCCAAATACCAGCTCATCAAGGACCTATAGGCATCTGGAAGACTTCATCTGTCCCAATCAAAGACAAAAATTAAATGTTGCTGCTAACTAAATATGAACAAGATGCTTGATGGTGGAATACTTCAGAGAGATGCTAAATCAGCCACATCCACATACCGCTTACAATTTTGAACAAGAAGGAACGTAAGAAGAGTTGTGAGTAGGTGGCGGTGACATCACACCAGAAGAAGTTCAAATGGCTTGATGACACTAAACTCAAATCCACTGCATTGATGTAAGTTCAGGTGGAGCCAATCATGATGTCTAAGCTTGTAAATTGGTTCAACAAGCATGGCAAACATGGACTCTTCCCTGTTACTGCCGAAGAGGCAAAAGTCAAGTTAGCAAAAAAGGGGAATGCAAAAGAAATGCTACTCTCAGTAGCAGGCAAGGTCTTCTGTGAAAGTCTCCTACACCGAATACAAGCACATGCAGATCAAAGCCTATGAGCAGATCAGACAGGTTTTTGACAGGGATGACCATGCAGTGATCAAATCATCATTGAACATTGTGTGGAGTACAAATAGCCCTTGTCAATCAATTTAATCAATTTTAAAAAGGCATACATTGTGACTCCGTGTGGAATATCCTGGCTCTACAATATATGGCATCCCTATGAAGCACAGCTGCGGTGTCAAGACAGACGTGGGCCACATCAAGTCTTTGACATGAAAACTGGCATTAGGCAAGGGTGCATTTTGTCACCATGTATATTCCTGGTGGCCCCTGACTTTGTCATGTGGAAGTCCCTTGCACGGCTAAATGCAGGAATCAATTCATATGGACAGAGCTGCCTCACTGACCTTGACTTTGTATATGACATCACATTACTTGCAGATGATGGCCAGCACCTACAGGAGCAAACCTGCAGAAAAAGTCGGGTTACAAATCAGTGCAGAGAAGTCAAAGGTCCTGCAGGTTAATATACAAGCTAACTTGCAAAAGATTATTGTTGACTGGTATCATCTTGAGGAGGTTTGAGAACTTCACATACCTTGGCAGCTGCAGGATGGAGATGCAGAGACAAAAGTTAAACGTCAGATTAGCAAGGCCTCTGTGGTTTTCCAACTAATGCGCAAAATATGGTCATTATGGTCCTGGCCAGCTTATTGGTGAGTTCTGCTATTCTTTGGTGAGGCACGACTCAGCAGCATCTCATTTATTTAGACACTGAAATGGCACATTCAGAAGAGGACTGAAACAAGGGTGAGTTTGAAAAACACATTACCTGAGAAATTTTTATAAAATAAACTGGATAACAGATACAGTTTGGAGCCCCTCAGAGATCTATGTTAAGTTAGTAAAACAGTACAAAGAGTACAATATAAGACCTTTAGGTTTTCCAGAATGGGGAAAGTCTTCACGACATACAAACACAAAGTAGGACTTTGTGTTTTATTAATAACATGACAAGCTAAAAAAAAAGAGGCCAGTGAGGAAAAATTGTTTATTGCTGTGTGTAATAAGTGTAAGTGATGATTGGACCTAACATGTTTTAAAGATATTCTTCAGCATGAAGTGAAACTATAAATATATATAACTATATGAATGCATGAAATTATTAATTTATTTAAATAAGAGAAATAAGACACTAGAGGGTGTGCTGTTATCGGAAAATAATTAATTTGCAGTAGTAACAGTAAATGGGCTCAGTTAAATAAAGATGAACACCTCAGGACAGCATCTCCTCCTGTAGACCCACATACACACCAGTAAACCAGGTCCATTCATTTTTTCAGCTCTGTGTGAGCCAGGAGGTTCTTGAGCAAAGTCACACTGTTCTCTATGCAGCTCAACACATAGTTATTTTACATCTGCCCAGCTCTTACTGTTTTCTCTTCCATGCTGCATTGTTTTTTTTTTTTTATTATTATTTTTTTTTTTACAAGAGACATGCAAGGCTCTCATCCTCTTCATAGGTAAACTCCATTTCCCTCAGTGTTTAGAAAATAGAGCTGCAGTTGTTAACCCACATAAAGCAGCAGAATATAGATTTTGTATGTGATCATCATTAGGGAGTAAAGGACATTGTTAGGGAATGTTTCATTGCTTAAAGTCCACTTACACTTTAGCTTAGCTTATGTAAATTGTATATTGTATTTTATATAAATTGTGTATGCTCTGGTAATAGTTTTGGATGAAAAGTTTATATTAATGCACTTAATATAATATGTTATCAGTTCTTGTATCAGGGGACCACAACAAAGTAACAGGATCTTGTTGCAGATATTAAAACTAAAATACTGTCAACTATAAATTGATATAATGTAAAACATAGTGTTCTTTTATAAAAAATAAATAAATAAAAAAAAATTTATTAAAAAAAACACCACCCAATCACTGATTGTTTTCTTATAACATGCCTCAAAGGGTTTGCTTTCTGTTTAAGGAGGCAATAGGTTTTTTCATACAACCTGCTGTATACAGTATGTGAATAATGCATGGCATGCCATATGGCATTAAAATTTTATTCAAGGACTACAATGAATCTAGTACTGTATATATTTTATATGCGGGACCCTCAACCTTGGAGAGAAGGTATACATTATTATATTTATTACTTAGTTCAATCATTTATTCAAACAATCATTGCAACTGATGTGCAACTGCAGTGACCTATTACTTAATGGGAAGTTACATTCCCAAGGACACAAACCTTTTGCAACCCACACAAACACACACTATGGGAAATGCCAATCAGCCTACAACTGATGTCTCTGGAGTGTGGGGAAACCGGAATACCTGGAGGAAACTCTCTAAGCAGAGGGAGGGGAGAGTTAAACCTCCGACCCTAAAAGTGAGAGGCGACAGTTCTAACCACTAAGCCACTCTGCTGGCATTATCACGTTAACAGAACTATAAATCAACCGAGAATGGTAACACTGGAAACTGCAACAGGCAACTTTCTGTATGTTAGAGTTTAAATAACAGACAACCTTGAGCCAAATATGGTTGAGTTTAGACACAACAGTCTTAGTTATGGCAATGGCAAATGTATTGTGGGACAAATAGTGGCCCAAACATAACCATATGCAAAGCTGTGTGGCATTTTAATTTTAGGCTGAGTATGACTGACCCAGCTGTAAGTTCTGGTCCATATCATATGCCTGAGATGCGGTCTCCCCAATGTTGAGTTGTAATTCACATTCCACAGCGGTAAAAGGTAAAAGTGGTAAATGTGGGCTGGCACTGGGCCATCACTTATTTGCTATGTGGGAGTGTCCTGCAGTGATTGGAACAGAAAAGACAGAACATGATTCTCACAAAATGATCGAGCCAGTGAGTGCAGGCACAAACTGAGATACATCTTGTGATTGAGTTCCATTATTCTTTCCGAACAGAGCCTAACAAAACACATATCTTTATCTTTCTGCATCAGTGAACACACATGCACACACACATGCATGTTTGTCTTAATATCCCTGTGAGTATCCTAATCCTAAACAATAAATGCTGTAGTCTTGTAAAACCATAATGTCCCCATAAGGTCAAAACTGCCTGATACTCCAAATATTTAGAAAACATCCAGTGTCCTCCAAAGATATTAAAAACATGCTCTCGACTCTCCCCAAGTACCCCTAGACACAAACACACCAATTAGCCTATTTTATCCTTTTTCTTTTGCCCATCCATGTTTTCCTGAAATCCGATGGCCTATTCTTATTCTCTGAAGGTGTTTTTTCGAGTGGTGCAAAGAGGAGTAAACAGGGCGGAGAGACATTCTGAAGCAGCTTTCTCCCGCCAACTCCTATAGCTCCACCCTCCATCCTCAGCTAAAACACAGTGCACAAACTGTTGACTACACTGCCCCCTATTGTCAGCGTGGGCACACAAGCACCTTTGCCCCACCAACAAACAAGTCCAGACAAGCCCTATGCAGAGCATGTGTGCACACATCATGTGTAGTGTGTGTATAATTTATGATATTTAGTGCTTGTGTGCAAAAAAAAAAAAAACTGCAGATTTTCTTTTTTTTTTTTTTTTACCATTTAAAACCTTAAAAAAAAAAATAAGTATAAAAATACCTGATGAAAGTGAGTAACCTTATGTTATTAATACTGATATGTATAAGCATAAAGTGTGTATCGAATGTATTTCATAAATTAAATTAACAACATTACAAGATAACCTAGGGGTCCATGATTTATAACCATGGGTCTTTTTACATAAACATTATTGTTATATCGCTATCAGCATGATTATTGTTGTTAAAATCATTATATTGTTATTATCGTTATTACGTCGTTTGTGTATTTTATCATAATTACAGTGTGTTGTTAATATAATCCAAAACATTACAAAGCTATATTTTAATACAGTGGTACAGTGTTCCTGGTTTTTGTTCTATGGGTCAAAAGGTGAGAAACACTCTCACTCACTCACTCATCCTGTATTCAGGGTCGCAGAGGTGAGAAACAAAAAGCTTTAAATAAATTAACATGATGGTACATATTTGCCCTATGTGCCTAATATAAATATTACTCTTGTAGATTGTTTTATGCTGGAAAGGATCCCTGGCTGGAAAAACAAAGTTTAAGAACACAGACAAGAAGTCAGTGCCAAGATGCCAAGTGGGTGAAGTGTAGAGTAGTGAAAAGCAAGTTGACTGTTCCTAAACTTAAAGTGTCCCTTTAGTGCGCTGCACAGGAATGTTCTTTTCTGAATGTTTAAAAAGATTAAAATAGCTCAGGACGAAATGTGCACCCAGACTAGTTGTTGTTCTTTCGTCTGTTTATTTTCTTTTGTGTCAGAAATGTTTCAGTGTTAAGGGCAGTGCTGTGGATCACGCATTAGTGGGCGAAGTAGCAAACTAATATCATTTGCCGAACTTTAATTTATGTCCATGGGAAGACGAGGCAGAGGCGATTTTTTGTTGTTTTTTCTGTGAGGAATATCACAAGTACTAGATTTAATCTCACAACGTTTCTTTAATGTCTTGATGAAAGCCATGTGTGTTTTTCCAATTCAGATTCCTTAACCCTCTCCTCTCCAGAATGAAGCATGTACTGTATTAATAAATGAGTCCAACAGCAAGATGAATGTCAACACATTTTGACTAAGCTGACAGAAATCAGACTCTGGAGTGTCTTCATGGACTTATTCCAAGTCTGGTGTAATTTAAGTAGCTCCTCACTACGATTTGAATGACAGACTATTTTGGAGAAAACTGCTCTGCTGATGAAGGATAGAATAGAGACAGGGCCTGCACTTTCTCCTTTCGGAACAATGAAAAACTCCACCCATCTGGGGAGGGAAAAAGGACCCTCCCTTATCTTACTGGTTTCAGCAGGTCAGAGTGCTGCAGCCCTCTCTATCCTCCACCTAGCACAGCCCTGCCACGCACTGGCTAAATTATCCCAGCTGTGCAGTAAAGCTTCTCAGGCACTCACAGGACAGACTGTGCAGGGCTGGGCTGCAGCCTGGGGTCGGCCACGGGTGCGGCCTCTGACGCCTCTTAATGAGCACATTCAAAAACTCCATCATCGGGTTGAAGGCAATGCTGTTGGGTCAGATGGTGGGTGTGGACAAGCAACACATAACACCCACAAGGCAAGACCACATGCAACATAAACACACCTTTCTACCTTCCATTAAAGAATGAAAAAGGAAGGAGTATAGTAAGTTCAGTAGCAAAAAAGTCTTTTTAGCATATGTGTTTGTGATGTGGTATTATGAGAATTATGGTGAAGCAATTTGAGAACACACACACACACACACACACACACACACACACTTTTCTGAAAGAGTAACCCACAGAGGACAAAATTATAATGTAAATTAAATATAATAAATAATTACATAATACAATATAATAAATAATTAAATAATACATTACTTGAGGTTTAATAAATTCAAAATTAAACAGGTATAATTAATAGCTTAAGTCAAACTACCAGTTATTATGCATTCATGGAGGAAAAAAAAGACAAAAACAAAGCTGGGATTACAATACAAAACTTAATTCTTAATTTCTATAATTATGTTATATGATCATATATTATATTAAACAGTTATACATTAAAAAAATTATGCTCTTCTGGTCACAACATTTGCTGTGTCCAGTCTGGCCATTTTCCTCTGACATTTCAAATCAACGAGGCATTTTCTGTCTGCAGAACTTCTGCTCACTGGATGTTTTTTGTTTCATCCAGAGACTCTAGAGACTGGTGTGTGTGAAAATCCCTGGAGACCAGTAGTTCCTGAAATACTCAAACCAGTCTGTCTGACACCAACCAGTGTGTCATGGTCACTGAGACTATTTTTCTATATACTGTACTTATGTTTGATGTGAACAATAACTTAAGCTCTTGACCTGTATCTGAATGATGATTGGCTTGATTGGACAACTGCATGAATGTACGTATTTATATACATAATGATTTTGATGAAGTCCCAAAGTACTAACTCTGAGTTTGCTTGCTTTCATGCACCCAAATGCCAGTTAGGAAAAATTCTCGCTGTTTTTTTTTTTCTTTTGATAGTAACTTTAATGAAGTTAGACAATTACTATAAAGTGTGCAAAGTAAAGGAAGGATGAATTAAGCCCTGATAAAAATTTAAATGTAACATTAAATGAAAAACGAAAGGCATAAAATAAATAAAAAATAAATTTAATATAATGGTCAAAAATTAAATGAAATTGCACTCACTTAATTTATAGTTCCTCATAAACAAATGCCAAAAGGAAGGGTAAAAGGGTCTGAGGACTCTTTGCTAGTTACACATATTAGTATGCAAATTCAAGGATTTTTTTGTGCTTTTCAAATTTTCATGAGAGTCATCTATTGCTTGTAACATGACACCCTATTGTTCAGTACAAGCCTACAAGTGCTGCCTAGTGTCTAGTGAACGATGTATTACTACAGAGCCAAAGGCCACATGTGTCTGTGCTCATCTCTCTCGCTCTCTCTCTCTCTCTCTCTCTCAGATAAATCTAAGAGCTCCCTACCCTAACCCAATGGTACATGCAAGCAGTTTCTCTCGAACAGAAACAGAACTTATTGTCTTTAGTTCATCTTATTTTAATTCTATTTGTTTAATTATTTTCTATTTTGTTTTGTGATTACACTCTAATGATATACTCTAAGCCTCAAGCATTTGTAAATCAAGGGACACCATGTTGGGCCGCGGTTGTCTGATAGATGACTGAAATACTTGTTTGTCTGGAAAAAAACAGCCCTTCTGGCTCTTGGCCTGTATCTACATGATACTATGATGTAAGTTATATCACAAAAACTATTTATGCCCCCTAGAATGTGTGGATGAAATATGTTTATATGAACATTAAAATTATATATAATATTAATATAGTAATTAAGGATCAAAAAGAAAAACATGGAAGGCTCCTTTGGCCATGATTGTGTCCAAGCAGTTACCCATTGATTGGCCAGGCTTGGTTATGGTTAAAGTGTTTTAGCACAAGTGCTTCAGTTACCGGGTTTTTATTTCTGCACAAACATTATGCACTTGACGAGGTTTGGTGTTCTAAAGATTCCAGCGAACAGGATACAGATCATGGAGATCTCTAGACTGCAATTAGTTATCCAGGTTATACCTGGTGATGGAAAGCAGAAAAAGCATCCACTCAGATGCCACTATGAAGACCCATATGGTGTTAGAGACTTCACTTCAAGCTGAACCTCTTCACAGCTACCAGATGCCATGAGCAGCCATATCGGCACTGACACACAAAAAGCAGGCTGCCTCTAGCCCAACGGCAGCTGTGCAAACAAGAAGTATACAAAAATGTGAGCTATGCAAGTCACCCTGGAGAAGGTCCCAGCTCAGGAAGAAAAAAAAATTATCAATAAGCAAAACTTGTGGCAATATGGATAACTGCAATAGGAAAGTAATGCATATTTTGCTAATTAGGCTGGTTATGTGTGATTACAGACCATGGGAAAGATGGTGACACCATGAGCATATGTAGTTCCAATGCGAGGTCATGCACCTCACACAGACACAAACACATGCACACTCAAACATGCACATGTTACAGGCCAAGCGCCCTGACACACACACACACAGAGAGAGAGAGAGAGAGAAAGAGAGAGAAGCCATTTCAGTAATTACAGTGCCCCACTTGACATCAAGTCATCACAGTTGCTAAGAGAGGATAGTGAAGCTGTCATGTTTCTGGGAAACAATGCTTTGCTTCAAGTTTTCCCACTTGCTTCCTTATTGCACTATAATTATAAAGTCCTTAGTGAACTTGATCTTTAGGTCTGCAGCTGAAACTCCCTTTGCATTGAACCCACCCTTCACAACAAATACCTGCAAAATCCTAATTTAGCTCATATGCATCATTCAAAAAGCTTAAAAAGACACAGTCAGTCAGAGTATCTTAAGATCAGGCAACAATATATTCTTTAAACCCCGGATTATTTTGAAGGGACTAGCCCTAACAGCAAACAACCAATAAAAAGAAGTAAATCGTTCTTGATGCAGTCACTGCAAATATTACCCGCATCTACTGAACAAAAGAGTTTAGTCACAGTGTTGACAAGTCCACTGAATTTCCATGACACTCAAATTTAGGCAGTGGTCTCTGTTTCTGTTTACAAGCTGAATCTCAACATTTAAATCCTTGTCAAACAAAGTGCTCATTTTTTTAAATGCTGGTTTTGCAGAAAATTAATTATAGTATCCATCCTTTCAATGTATAACAAGGGTTTTTTTTCTGGACTACTTTCCATAACTCAGACCACTTGAGAATGCTCAAGGCCTGGAGGAGTTTTTTTTTTTTTTTTGCTTGGCACAGATTCATCAGGCGGGAAAATAATGGAAACAAAGAAAGACATTTTTTTTACTTTTCCAAAGACAATATTTATCAGAGAAGCTTCAGTTCTGATCTTATAGTGTTTGTAAAAAATAAAAAAAAATTAAAAAAATTATTATTAATAATAATAATAATAATAATAACTACCCTACAATTTCTGCCACTTTTTAGTGAGTTGGTTTCAGGCTGAGTATTTCTCCCCATCCTTCATGTCTGTGGTGAACAAATAATTAAAGTATGATATCACCTACAAGAGATGAACTGTATCTGGACAGCCAGACTACCATGAAAAGATTTTGCACAGTCATTTTCCACTTGATGATAATGATGTTGATTTTAAGATAGATAGGTACAGTAGGTGTTGTAAATAAAATCAAAGCTAAAATACGACTGTTAAACAGACGTTTGAAAACTCAGTATCCTACACATGTCCAGATTTTACTCTTTCCCAAAGAATTACTTCTTTGGAAGGAAAGCAGATAATAATAATAATAATAATAATACTTTGTCAACCCATGCCGCTCAGCACAGAAATCTCCCTACAGTCTATATTTAGCTGTGCTTTTTCAGTCAGAACGTGTGTGGAACGTGGCCATGCTGAGCTCCTCTGATTTCCAACACCTGCACATTTCAGCTGCAGAAAGGCAGAGATAAAGCTTCATGCTGTAAACTACATCTAGGTCACCATACTGCACCAACCACACTTCCCCAAGCATGCACAATAAGTCAGGAAACACCCCTCCTCTTTCAGAAGACAAGTAGCTCAATGTTTTATGCATGTACACTATCTGCAACAAGTCAGCAGTGTATGCTGCAAAAAGGTTTTGTGTTTATTTATGTACATGTGCCACTTGTATGTGTTATTCTCTTGTGTTACTCTCATGAGCCCATCGATAAATATACACACTCACACTTCTTTGTGTGACAAGTTTGGAGGCTAAATATTTATGGTGTTGTGTAGATTGGCCCAAACTTGGTTGGTCCCTGCTTATTTAAAAACAAATTTTAATTTGAGGTACTTTTTCCCTTTTTTTTCTTCACTCAGACATCATGAAGTACACAAACATTTGCACTGAACTGTAACTGGACAAAAGAATTGTATCTGTTACAATATTCAGGCATTAGACATTTCTTTCTAATAATAAAAAAAAAGCAATCAACTCACATGAATTCAAACAAACTTTATTAATTTCCGTTTATAAGGTTTATAATTCATTTTTTTCCGTCTGATAATCCACTGCACAAAAACGAAGCATTTATACTTAAGGGGAGATTTTTTAAGCGAGTTGTATTTCTTTAAGACACATAGTTTGTAATCCAAATTGGACTTGAACCTGACTATTCATTGTGGTCCCTATGTAGTAAACAGTCCAGCACGTGTCATGTGGCTGAAGGAGGCGAAACAGGAACTTCAATTTGACCCAGATCTGAGAGTTCACTTCCTGTTATGCCTAATCACAGTGCGAGATGTTTGTGAAATGAGACACCAACACTTTGCTAATGACTGTGGCTCTAGAAGACATTTGTCACAATGGCATGTAATGAATAGCGACAATACGGCCTCATCCAACACAGAGTGTCCCTTTTTGTCCAGGGATTTTGTGCATACAGAGAGTCAGGCATAGTGTAATTTTGACTGCATGTCAGCACCACACTTTTGAAAATCAAAGTGGTGTGAATTGTGGCCGTCATGCTTTCCTTTTTAAAGGCAGCCAGTGTTCCACGTACACACCAAATGACCTCAGGGGCTCCACTGGTGAGGAAACAGAATTCAGCCATTATTTAAAAAACATTCATTCTGGTGTCTGCATTAGTGAAGTGAAATGTTGTGTGTAATGTTAATAGAAAATGAATGGAGGGCTCTCTGGGTTTCTTTCCAGCACATTAGTTTGCAGGAAGCAGCTCATTTTAAAGTCAGGCGTATAAAAATCAACTCATACTAGAACTCCCTTTGCCATCCATTTCAAATATAAACTCATGTTGCGTTGATGCATAGCAAAATAATTATCTCATAATGCATAAAACAAACATATTTCTGTCCTAGGGCAAGATTTCTTGCACAACACTGGCTGCTGGGTTCAGTTTTAGTTTAGGGTTATTGAAATGTGAAAGTCTATAAAAACTTAACTCGCTTTTTCAATCTCAGAAGCTATGTTGGTTAAAACAAAAATAATATTCAATTTATTTAATTAATTGCTAACTTTGGCACATCTGAATCCATTTCTTGACTTGTTTAATGGACAACAAGAAGGCTGGGAATAAGAATGTGCCAGCATTATATCTTCTCATTAATGTTAATTATATAGCAGTTACAGTAGTTCCGACCGATTAATCTGATTGGACAAGAGCCATTACACGGGTGGTGAGAAAATAAAACAGCACTGGACATTTCACTATACATATCATTCTGCATCAAAGGTGTTTTAACAATCAGTAATTAACTGTCAGTCACCAGCATGAGTGAAAGTAGATCAATATCCAAGCACTTTCAACAAGAAAACACATATTATAATGTTATGTCATCTTAAAAAACACATCGTTATTAATTGTGTCCCCCTCCCCCCAAAAAATAAATAAATAAATTTCAAATGACGACTGAACCATCCATATTGTTCTGTTCATGGCCCCAATGAGTTACAAAGCTTACTAGCTGAATCCCAAATCTCCCTCTAACCCCTGATCACTTGGTATATAGAAAAACTGACTGTACACCCTACATAGAGCACTAGCTTTCCATTTGACACTACTTGGGATGCAACTCTGGAATCCTGAAATTTATCTGATATTCTAATGAGGAATAAGTGGGAATATAAAGAGAAACTTCCGAGATTTACAGGACTTCATGGTTTATTCTTCTCGCCTTTTGGCTACAAAGTACTAGTAAAAATGTAAACCTACTTTCACCTCTGTTAATACTGTAACTGTTGGTCACTTACTGTCAGGTTGCCTGCTCACCACTACTTCCACAAGCTACAGAAGGACATGTGTTGGCGGAGCAAAATAACAATCATAATCTGTTCATAATAAATGGCAATTGTACAAATTTGTATGAATGCAAAATCACACTTAAGATCGAGCTGCTATACTAAATATCAGCATGGCTGTAATGCAGGTGTACCCTCATGCCTACATCTGCATCGCAAGCAGCTGGTCAGTGACCCACCTGCCCATCATTTCACGATATCACTCGCGATCCTTCTCTTGCTGGTCTGGACATATTTTCCTGTGTAAGAAGAGATAGGTTGATACTGTAGGCTTCTTAACAGACTATAGTAGCAATATATTTAGTTGTTGTCACATAATACATTAATTTCTCATTTAATAAATAAATACATAAATAAGATATCTTAAGCATGAGCTACATTAGAGACCTTCCATTGGTTTGTGGCTTAGTTACGCAAATCGCTTAGCAGCATGACTAGATTCTGTGGGAACACTGTCTTGAAATGGTTGCATAAAAGCACCCCCAAATAACACTACGAACCATTCTCCTATCAGCCTGAATGGGGCAATCAACACTGGTTACATAGTTTGTTGATTGCATTGTTGTGTCAGCCTTAGCATGAGCAGCAAATAAAAATATAGAACCGTAGATTTGCTTTATCTTGTTTCTATGCCTCCTGAAAAATTTTCTCTATCCTGTGCATGCCGGATTGTTCCCAAGCAGATCAACTTCCACTGTTTGGTAGGTTCCACATTAGTCAAACTGTCTCCTTAGATTTGCCCGTCCACATAGCACAGGACTGCTGCACTATCTGACTGTATCTGTCCAAGAAGAAGCCAACATACATTTGTCAACTTCCAGGGTTTAATTACACAACACTAGCCACACAGCTTTCATTTAAAAGAAGGTTAAGGTGACCGTTAAGCTAACCCTAACCCCTCTCCACCCTTTTGGGAAGAGCTTATTTTATAAATAACTAATTTAGAAAGAAACAATTAGCCTTGCTATACTAATTTGAGTCCACTTTTTCTATTTCTAAACAAAAGGAGAATGGGAAAAACGTCAAAGGTGGTACAGCACAGAAATTATAAGTTACCTTTAGCAGTTATAGGATTTGCATTTTGCACACAACATAGAGAAAACATGCATGGTGGCCTGAAACAAAAGAAGGTAAAATTGTAACAAAATTTTTCCTTAATCCATTACCTTACAACTGTCGTTTTTATATGATTAAAGTGTTTAAAGTGTTGCTCTGTGAATTTACGCAAAGTGTAAGCATGTTGATCCAGCCACATATTGCAAAAATTTATTCCGCAATTGTCTCATGCCATACATCTCACCACACCATAAAGAATAATAGTAAAAATTAAAAAAAAATTTAAAAAGCTGTGTTGATGTTTTAATGTTTAAAGTTCTAATATTACTGTACAGTATGTAGGCTGAATCTTCTTTTAGGCTAAGGAAGTAGGTTTAATGCGCATCGCTGAAAGAGCGAATAAAGCCCCGCTGTTTAACACCTGTGTGCTAAAAGCCTGTGTTTATTAGTTCACTTTAATGAGAGCTGACATGCTCTCTGCCCATGTGTCACAGATCAGCTGGTATCTAACGAGGGATAAAACAGGCAGCAGTGGAACTGCTTCTGGAGGCCATCGAGTAGCAAACATCCACAAAATTTAATTTGCCAAAACAAGAGCCCTTCAGAGTTTCCCAACATGTTTGACTCTTATACTCAAGCCTGATTATATGAATTAATTTGGAATTCATTATATGGCTTAAGGTTAATCTTGTAACATATTTCAACATAGCTTTATTTTGGCCATATTTGTATATATGTTTCTGTGTATACACTATACAAACATTATATATATATATATATTAGTATTATTATTAAGATGTCTTTAGGCCTATTGGGTCAAGGGGACGTTTTCCTTTTGTGCTAATGTAGTGAGAACAGCTGACCAGAAATTAAAAATCATAGTACAGGACTAAAGCAAAGAGGGATTCAAAGTCTGTGTTTGCCAAGGCTGTATATTTTAACAGCAACCTGCAGGTCACAGGGGTAGGATTTGGCAGGAGCAGGAGTTGAGCTACTGCTCACAGATGTGTAGCAGGTCATCTGCAAAGAGACAGAAAGCTCCATATAGTGTCTGCTTTCCTCACTGATAGTTAGAGTGCTCAGATTTACCCAAATATTGCAAAAGGGCAGGAACAGCAGAAGCCTAATAGCTATCCTTAAGGTAAGAGAAATAAAACTTTAAAAAAAAAAAAAAACCTTCTACAACATGATGTCCACACACACACACACACACACACACACACACACACACACACGGGTGTATCTCCCCCTCCCAAATACTGTTAAAAGATTCTTAATATTTACATATTTATAGTATGAACTCTCTTTAAGCAAATGTTTTCTTGAATCTTTAGTTTCCTAAGTTGTCCTGAAATGTATTGAATCACACACACACACACACACACACACACACACACACACACACACACACACACACACACACACACACACACAC
>JAQQZT010000004.1:9973727-9983839 GCA_030068275.1 Clarias platycephalus | reverse complement strand
TCCCTTTGCAGAAAAACAGCCCCAAAGCATGATGTTTCCACCCCCATGCTTCACAGTAGGTATGGTGTTCTTTGGATACAACTCAGCATTCTTTCCCCTCCAAACACAAAGTTCTGTTTTGGTTTCATCTGACATATGAAAATAAGTAAAATCAGATGAATGTAAGTGGCTGAGAGTCTGTGTTGGAGGTGTGTTGTATTCCATTGGCAGCCATGTTTATAGGCTGGGTGAAATTTTGTATATGTTCAGTGTCCCTTTAACCGTTCATCAGTACTAAGCCTTCAGATTATTCGAGGTTTGATTCTGTTTCAGATTTTCTTGTGAAAAGTGATATCGATTATCCAATCATGATAATTCATAATGTATAGAAATTACAGTGTATAAAATCAGAATAGCCCTAAGTCTAAGTAGATACAGGGTTAATTCTATCAAAAATTTACCACAGAGAGCAAAAAAGGTCACACACTTCACTGGAAGTGTGTTTCACTAGAACACCCAATTTCACTAGAAAGTCTGCTGTGTTGATTACAGCACACATTTGCCAGGGCTTTATTTCAACAACTTTATGCAATGTCAGAGGATTTGTTTCAATCCAGAATTTCATTATTTTTAACTGAGGTCATTTATTAATGATGGGACCGTCCCAAAGACTTTCATTGAAACTAAGGTGAGGACTCTCTGATGTCCAATTTATGCATGAAAATGAGTCCTTGTGCTCCCAGAATCAATCTTTCACAGTTTGAATCTAACAAATACTGGCATCATTGTCCTGAAATATGCCTGTACCATCAGGGAGGAAACAAATTCATTTTTGGGACAACGGGTCATTTAGTACATTCAGATAGTCAACTGGCTTAATTTTATTGTCATATAAAATTGCTGAGACCTGCCCAGTTGAAGCAATTATGTAATTGCATACAGTAGGCATTATGCAAGAAGGGTGTATAACTTGAAAAAACAGTCTGGACTAATTTAATTCAATTCAATTAAATTTCATTTGAATAGTGCTTTTAACAATTGGCATTGAAAAGCAGCTTTACACAAAGAAGAAAATTATGAAAATTAGTAAAAACATTATGGAAATATGAAAAATGTGTATGAATTAAAAATGATTAGATCCCTGATGAGCAAGCCGAGGGCGACGGAGGCAAGGAAAAACTCAGCTGAGGCCAGGACTGTCTTCATGGTAAAGTGGAACCGTCCCCAGTCACCACATGCATCCCAAGCAGACAACATGGGGCATCTATGCAATGACATCTCCAACCAGAAGCGGGGCACCAGGACGAGTCAGACAAGTTCAGAGGGCAAAAGGTGGTCTGGTCCATTGGCAGCTCAGGATTGATGTGTGTAGCACAACAGAGAGAGACAGGGAGAGGGAGGGAGAAAGAGAGGAGGGGAGAGAGAGGAAGAGAGAAGAGAAGAGGGAGAAGAGGAGAAAGGAGAGAGCAGAGGAGAAGAAGAGATAACAATTAGGTATGGTCAAAGACATGTAATGTACAAGGCGAATGTACTGTATATTTAGTGCAGAATGCAAGCAAGGACTTTGACAGGACTAACTATGACAGCATAACTAAAAGGGGGCGCCAGAAGGAAACGGATCGTAAGACACTAGAAGTTCTAGTGAGGAATCTTGCTGCTGCATTCTGAAATAACTGAAGCTTGTTTATGCACCTATTTGAACAAACAGGGTCACGGCATGTACCTAAATCTTGTATTGCTCCTCGCTCACTCCGAAGCTTACTATAGTAGGTAGGCAGCCTCCCCTTCTGCATGTGTGCGGGGGCGCAGGAATAGGCACTGGCTGGTGAGCAATCTCCACTAATGGATCCCGGGCTTCTCCCCCAGCTATAAAACACAGCAGGGAGTGTAGTTTAGGGTCCGCTGGGCTGCCGAAGATCTACTGAACCGAGCTGTGTGGCGGACATGCACTAAAACGCGGAAGAGCCACATGCAAGTGGGACATGCGCTCCAGAGACTTCAAAGAAGCAAGTGGAATACGCCTTTGATCGTCGCAATAAGGACAGCCTCAGCCTCCCACGGCTCTTTAACTTTTAAACAGAGCCCGTTTTGTGACCCTGCTAGGAGAGGCCCCCATTTCCAGCAGGGAAAAGTCGCCCAGCTGCCGGACGTCACAGAGGACTCCCGTCTGAGGCCACACCCAAAAGAGAGCTGGGAGGGGCCAGTCCGGACATTCCACAAGAGGAGTGTCATCACAAGTGAACCACACAGAAGCTGCTGCCCATGCTGCCACTCTGCCCGACGCCACCACTCACCAGCATGTACCCGCATGCCAGCAGGACACTACCCACAGACCTGCACGTGCACCCCTTCACACCTTTCCTCACTTTTTTCCTTCCTCCCTCCTTTTAATCCATTCCCTCCCCATTATTCCAAATAAAAATTTCCCTTTTTCGTAAGACCTCACCTCGTGTTTGTGCTGCCGTCCGTGTGCCAAAAATGTTACACCAGACAATAAGACAATAGTCCAACCAAGAGGTAATAAAAGCATGAACAAATTTTTCTGTATTGTTTAGTGACAATATATTCCTTATCTTGGCAATATTTCTTAAATGAAAGAATACCATGCTTACGAATTATGTTGCCCAGAGGAAGCAAGTAAAGAGAAACAAGTAGTGGGCCTAAAACCAAACCCTGTGGAATAGCCAACTTCACTTAAGAACAGAATAGTCAGAATAGTCATATAAATCTACAAACTGAAAACGATCAGTCAAAAAGAATCTTTTTTTTTTTTAAGCCAGGAGAGGGCTGTTTCCTTAATTCCTACTACATTTTCTAATCTGTAAAAGAGAATACTATGACCAATGGTATCAAAGTGCGCTGAGATCAAATAACACAAGCATAGATCAGAGGCCAATAGTAGGTTATTTACTACTTTGTGATGTCTCTGTGCTGTGATGAGGCCTAAATCCTGACTGATACATCATGTGTATGCTATTTCTATGTAAACATGAACATAGCTGCTATGCTACTATCTTTTCCAGAATCTTAGAGATAAAGGGAAGGTTTGATATCAGCCTGTAATTGGACAGCTGGCAGTGGTCGGGGTCAGGTTTCTTAATAGTGGTTTAATAACTGCAAATGTAAAAGATTTTGGAACATACGCACTGTTGAGTGAAGTATTTATTATTTTTAACAGGGGTTCCATTATTTGCTGGTACTATCTGCTTGAGAAAATTTGTTGGTATAGGATCAAATAGACACGTTGATGATTTTGCAGAGGAGATGAGTGAAATTACTTCATTCTCTTCAAGGGGAGTCAAGTATTATAGGTTCTGGTCTTATATGGTTAGTTTATCCTCTGCATCAATTACATTGTCTGGTTTCAAAGTCTGCTGCGTGTTGTTGTTGTGAAGATCTGCAGTGATCTCATTCCTAGTTAATTTTGCTATGGTATGAAATAAAAATCGTGAAATATTTTTGTTATTTTCTATAAGAATGGAGAGATACTGTACATAGATCTAGCAACACTAAGAGTTTTTTTTATATATAGTTCAGGATGCTTTCCCTACATGCTACACGCGGCGCTTTGTCTACAGTAATGACCAGGTTGAGAGGAAATCCGCAACGCAAATTAATGGAGAAATTCATAGTACGGCCCTGGGGGTCTGTAAATAACAATTATCGGGATCAACTGAGCAGACATAATATTTGTAGCTCCACTTGTTATGTTACTATAGAGGCATTAAATTTGTGTCCGTGTTTTTGTACAATAGTCAGATTATCATTGTAAGTAACTGTGACACCTCTTTTTTTAAACCACATAATTTTCAGAAAGTTGATGGTTCAAGACTGTCTTTTTAGGTTTATATAATGTTTTATTTATTTGATGCAGGCCAATAAAATGACCTTTCTGAAACTTAGTAACATATTTTCAATAACCACAGGATGTGTCTCCACATGGTTGTTTAAGAAAAGAGAAGCTACTCACTGTATCAGTTAAGGTTAGAAGAATTGTTGTCAGCTGAAACATATTAATCATGGCACTAATTATCCAGTCAAAGGCTCTTAAATATTTGCTTATTTATATCCAAATACTATTTTTTTTTTTTTTTTTTTTTTTGGTCAGGCAGAGTATTGAGATTGAGGGAAAATTAATATAGTGTGAAAAAGTATCTACAAATACTAAGGGATATAAAATTTCTCAACAAGCATACATCATCTATTTAAACATGTTAAGTCAGTAAATGTAATATGCACTTTTGTTAATACATAGCTCTTTCTCCTTAAAGAAATAAAGGATAAATAGTAATAAATAAATAAATTAATTATTGGCCTTTATCTGTTAATCATGTAAATTAAACTCCTGTCACTCTCAACCTAACCAGTCTCATTGACATATATCAGACGGTCATACTGCTCCAAGAAAAACATTCACCAGGCAAACGTCTTGTTAAGTTTCATTTTACTTTCAACTTCCCCTTTGTCCATACATGCCTAACACTCCAGCTCCAGACAATGCTAGGAAACAATGACTGACAAATACTGACAAATCTCGGATCATAAGACACATCCACGGTGACTCAAGGCAAGCAAAATCACTAAGGTACTGGAGCAGCCGAAAATACTACAACTACAAACATAGAGTGGCCAAATGTATAATCAGAGAGTACAATTAAATCTGACACAAATAAAGCACAGAACTCTTTTCCTAATAATACTGAGGATTTTTTTATTGCAGTGTATTATACTTGGAGTTGAATGTTAAAGCAGCAGAATCAAATTAACAGACACTGAAGAGTCTGCACAAAATAATGTACAATTGTAAACCACAATGCCCTATGAGTCTGTTACCTAATGTCTCATTCCCTTGTAGGACTAGTAATAAAAAGAAAATTCCACAACATGGCTTGAAGCAGACAAACTTTCACTTTTTATTTTTTTGTGTCTCAGATTCCCCAGTATGTGCCAGATATGTGTCATTTTGTTATACTCGATCCCACGGGGCGTCATGCAGTGAAGTAACATTGAAATTATTTTGGAAAATAAAATAATTCAGAGAAAAACATTACCAAAAATAATTATTGTTAACAGGTGGTCACATTTGAGTGTCATGAATTCCCCCTTTCAAAGTGCAATGCAATTCTCAGTTTGACAGCTACTGGTCACATGATTTTGTTTGTGTTTGTTTGTTTACATTGACAGGTGTCTTAATTTCTTGGTTCTGACCACACCCCTGTCTTGTCACCTTATTGTGTTCTTTGTTTCACTGCAGTCTTGTTGAATGCTTCATATACATATTTCCAAGCCTTAGTATCTTGTTTTCAATTTTACATTTTCATTGTTTTGACCTGTGCCTGTTTATTTAACTATGGATTTAGACCTGCTTGCATGTTCCTTGTCCCCTGGTATGTTTCATGACCATAATTCAGTTTCTGACTTCATGTAATAAAATGCACAACAATTTTAAGCCGCTTACTACCATTCATTACAGATATGCATAGTATATCAAAAGATAATTCTTACATAGTGCCTACTAGAATGCATAATGCTACTATTTCTACCACTACTACTACTAATCAGAATAATACTGTTTTCCTTGTCCTGCAGGTCATGAACCCAGTCATAATCATAACATGAATTATTAATAAACAAATGAAAGATGTCTAATACGTCATTTATGGCATGCTCCTAATCTTGTGGAATAAATACCTGTGGCCAAATAGTTAATCATTTTCCTATATCAGTGGGGTTAATGTAATCAGTGACTTGGTTCAAACCCCACCACACTTCCCAACCTGTACTTGAATGTGTTTGCCACGTGCCGGTGGTTTGAACTAGCCACATTTTATCCCATTCCCTCCTCTTCTTTTCCCAAAACTGTCAGTGTTCATAAAGAAAAACATATTGAACAGATGCTATTTTCTTTCACCTCATCTTTTTATATAGGGGTTGATGGATTTTTAATCTACAGAGAATTTTGTGCATGACATCATCCAAGGTACTTTAAACATAATATTTCACCAGATGCAGCTCTGTGGAGAATCATGGTTTCATTACTATCATAATTCATGCTTTACAACAGTCTCTTCTCTACAGAATATAGCTGGTTAAATCTACAGGAGCATGACCCTGTCTTTTCTTCTGGCAAAGAAAGTCATGCTTTTTTTCCACTTTAGATGAAGTAGACATGGAAGAGTTCTGCTGGTTGTAGCATTGGAGAAAGTTGTGTGCAAATTCTTATAACCACTGACCTTGCCAGATGACTGTTGGACAAAGCAAGGGATTTTACACAAATGAAGAAAAGTTGTTTTCAGCCAAGCAAACCACTCATGTGTATAGTGATTAGTATGAACAAATAGACAACTTGACAGAGATCTTGCAGCATTGTTTGTTTTATTTAATGCACAAAAACTGCAAATTATCCGCTAAGGATTCCAGTTAGCTGAAGTTTTCAATATTGTAAACCAATGTTTTCACTTATTACCTTGTGCCCTGTTTTTTTCATAACAAAACCAGCTTAAGATACAAGAACAACCATTGAGACAGCCAAAGTGGTGACAGTAGTGTTTCAGTAGGACAATCACATGCCGTAAGGCATAAGTAAGATGGGCCAAGATTGGAGTACATCTGCTGCAAAAACTATAAAAGATGATGGATAACAACTGTTTGTAATGGGATCTCTACGAGATTCTCTTTTAGGCTCATCAGGATGTTGAAAAATGTAATGTCATCTTCTCTGGTCAGTCTATTACAGTATATCTCCAGGCATGTCAAAGTGGCTGTTTTATGTTTTACTGTTTTTATGGAAAAACAGTATTACAAGAAATGAGCAAGTTGTGAATTATTTTTAGACTTACCAGAAATTACATTAGGTACGAGTAACCTTCATCCAGCAGCTCTTCTGTGTTTAACTTTGGAGGCGGTGAGCAGTATTTTGAGGAATGAGAGGTATTAGGTTTTGCTACCAGACTTCCCTCAGCTACAGCCGTCTCAGTAAACACTTGTATTTGAGTAATTGCAGTGTTATCACATGCTGGACTGTGAATGCATGAGCAGTAGACACAACAGCACACTCAAAATAAACAGCTCTACTCTGGTATGCGTTGTTGGCTATTAGAAGTGTGGCGAACAGTGCACTGAGAGATGGAGCTAACTTAACTCCAGGCAACACAGTTATGCCCAGAGACAAACTGTAGTCTGTCCACAGTCAATTAGTGATAAGTGATTTTTAGTGACTTTTTTTCTCAAACCAAGTAAGACAAAATTTTTCCTATTATTTTGAATCCAATGGCATTGTTTGCGGAACTACAGTTTTGGCTTTTTCACAGTGTGTGTATATATATATTAATGAAAAATTAGCATAGAGCGAGACCGATGGCAGCATGTGTGTTGATGCAACATTTATTATCCATGAATTAAGAACATAATACAAAATCAAGGTGCTAGTAGTCTTGTGTTGAATAGTTTATTCTGTTTGAGTTATGGACTTTGGAGGCAGTCATAAACATTTCTGTTGGAATTTCTTGTTGACAAAGAACCGACAGGGGCCCTAGCAATCAATTATATATCTATATATTTAAGTCAGATGTTGACCAGATGTCACTGTATAACTATTTTACTGGTACCAGAGTCTGGTGCCGAAATTAAATTGAGGTTAACTCTAAATAAAATCAGTGCTAGCAATCAATGAAAACTTTGGACACTGTGGAAAACCAATCTCTCTTTACTCCTATACCATCACAGATGGATGAAACACATGTGGAACTTGTAACAAGAGAAAGCAAACATGGGTGCTAAGGGATCTGGTCTGCACTCTGACAGAGAAATAGAAGTAATGACTGACTGATGTCCCTGATAAAACTCCAATGTTTTTGTAAGTATTCTGTCCACAAGGTCTTGAGCGTCTGGTTCCAGTTAACCAGCTTATACATAGTACACACAAATTACATACTTCAAAATCAATGCATCAGTTCATCATTCCAGAGTCAAATTGCCTTATGAATTATGAATCTTATGTCTTATGTCTTAAGTTTGCATGTTCTCCCTGTGCTTGGTGGGTTTCCTCCCACAGTCCAAATTGCCCATAGTGTGTGAGTGTGTGTATGTACAGTGGTGGCCATAAATACTAAGACAACATATGTAATGTATTATATTTCTATCTGTAACAATGGTGCTCAGCTTCTAGAGCCATAGCCTGGCTCATCCTGAGACCTAAACCTCATAGAAAACTGCTAGACGATGGTAAAGGAGGCAATAACGGTCGAGATGAACTTCAGGAAGCAATCAAGCCGGCATGGATTGAGCGAGTGACCCCAGACTACTACAGATGTCTTTTTGACTCTATGCCCAGTCGGATTCAGCTGGTTTTAAAGAATAAATCACATCATACTAAATATTGATTATTCTATAGAAATATCATTGTATAAAATAACAAATTATTCTTATTATCTTGATTGTGATTTGAGAATCACATTAAAACGTGAATGCTTTTGCTCTTTTTTTATCGAGAAGACAAGGTGAGCACTACCATCAGTCCTGTTGACAAGACAACAGTAAAGCATCCTGAGACCAGTCATGTGTGGGGTCGCTTCTCAGCCAAGGGGGTTCACTCACAATTTTGCTTAAGAACACAGCCATGAATAAAGAATGGTACAGAAACAATGCCTTTTCCAGGATGATGGAGCACCCTGCACTAAGGAAAAAGTGGCTCAGGGAACAAAATGCTGAAAGTTTGGATCCATGGCCAGGAAACTCCCCAGACCTTAATCCCATTGAGAACTTGTAGTCAATTCTCAGGATGACAGTGGACAAACAAAAACCCCAGAAAACTCCAAGCATTTATTATGCAAGAATGGGCATCAGTCAGTCAGTCAGGATGTGGGACAGAAGTTGATTGATAGCATGCCAGGGTGAACTGCAGAGGTCTTGAAAAAAAAGCTTCAACATTGCAAATACTCTTATAATTGTCACTGTAATGAACAATTGTAATTGATGTAATTGTCACCAACAGCCTTTGACGCTTATGAAATTCTTGTAATTATACATCAGTATACCATAGTAACATCTGACACAAAGATCTAAAACACTCAAGTTGCAGAATTTGTGAAAATTAATATTTGTATAATTCTTAAAACTTTCGGCCACAGCTGTATGTGTGCCCTGTGATGGATTGGCACCCTGTCCAGGGTGCCCTGCCTTGTGCCCTAAGTTTCCTGCGATAGGCTCCAGGTCCCCTCGACCCTGAATACAGGCTAAAGCGGTATAGAAGATGAGTGAGTGAGTGAATGTCTTATGTCTTATGTCCAGTAAGTTCATTCCTAATTTAAAGTTGTCACTCACTTCTTTTTTAAAAACTTATTCTGCTTGTATATCATTTATAATTGCTTATACTTTCACATACAGTACACTGTAAGATCAGACATTACATTTAGACCAAAATTAATGCTTAGGCCAGCATTAAACCACTTAGATTTAAGGTTCTCCTTGTAGCACCAGAGTGGCTCTGAACCCCACAGGGCATGGCTCCACAGGACCTCTGGGGTGTTCTGTTGAGTTTGGATTGAGATTTTTACCTGCTATGGGAGTATGGGAGGCTTGTGATGTTCTGAGCATCACAAGCCTAATGTAAATTAATGTAAATTAATATACCACTTTAGTGATGTGTAAATTACATTTTATTTGTACTTGTTTATATTGCATGTGCTTATGTACAAATAAATATTTATTTTTGAAAATTATTTGACTGACAGTACAGTACAGTACTTGAATCATTGTGCTTAATGTACGTATAGTTTATACAGGCATTTTACGGTAAACCCAGATGCAGGAGTAGTGTGAAATCTGAGTTCAGGCATGTACTGTAATGAAAGATAACAGGTTAGACACAGAATTCTGTTTAGGAGGAAAGAATTCTACCATTATAATATTACCCTACGAGTAACATCCTACCATGTTACCTGCTGCACACACACTGTGAATCATTCAGACAGGCAAATAGAGCTTTCACAGGCTTATCTTGTTCAAAAGCCTTTGAGAGAAAACAGGATATCCTTGTATACATAAATAGCTTTGCCTATTTGTAATTGTGTGTGTGTGTGTGTGTGTGTGTGTGTGTGTGTGTGTGTGTGTGTGTGTGTGTGTGTGTGTGTGTG
>JAQQZT010000004.1:9947603-9967982 GCA_030068275.1 Clarias platycephalus | reverse complement strand
GCAAGTCTGCTGATGACACTTTGAGACACACCAAGTTCACGAGCAACATCTGACTGCCTGCCACCGACCCGAAGGCGTGCCATGGCCAGGTGACGCTGCTCATCCGTTAAGTGACTTCGTATGTTCATGGCTGTTTGATTGATGAACTTGGAATGACTTTTTATAACCACAGAATGTTGAAATTGATGCCACATTGAAAAAGGTTGTCTTTTGGAATTGGCCCCAATATAAGATACACCTGTACACAATGAGACCATTACATGGAAAACACAAAATTAGGTGTGTCTATCACCCCAATACAATTGCCTCCCTATCCCAAAAATGTCTGAAGTGAAACAAACACCGTACTGTATGTATGGTAACACCGTACATATATCCTGTAAATTGTTATGGATATCACCTGCTATATTTTTGCTTTTATCTTCTTTTTTGCACATCATAGCATTACCTACACTGTAGGTACTTCATATACCCACTGCATAGACATGTTGCACAATATTTACTGTATATAAAACACTACTTATTCAACCAGCACCTTATAATTTGCACAATGACTATATTGCACTGCTAAACTGCATTTCATTGCTGAGTACCTGTACTATGCAATGACAAAAACGTTGTACCAACCTACCTACAGCATGACATAAAAACTGATCGCAGATGATTACCTGTGCAAACACAACCCCCCACCGGCTATGCACTGCCGCCTGATGCCCACAAACAAACAGAATTTCTGTTTTATATATACAGTGTCTTCCAGAAAAATTTATACACACTTCAGGAAAAGAAAAACTTAAATTAATATTTGAATGCTTAATCTATTACTATATGTTATATATTGATATATATATATTGAAATATACACCATACTATTTTTTTCCCTTAAATGTGTATAAATTTTTTGTCTTACTCTGTATATATAGATGTCAACACCGTCAGATGTGTGTCAACACCATCAAGTAGGAATTTTTACTGTTTATGTATTCGTTTTTTAGGAATTTTTTTTTTTTATTGTTCCAACAATTGTGTATTTCTAATGAAATATTACATTTAATACCATTAAGAACATTTTTATTAATAGGATTGCTACTTTATTGTTTTTTAAGTAAATAGTAAATAGCAAGAATGGATTTTGTGTAATACCTTAGTTTTGTATCCTAATAAAATACTATTAAAAGGTTCTGCATTGAATTTTGAAATAATTACAGTATATGACAGTTACAAAAAAAAAAAAAAAGACACCTGGTTATTAGACAAAACCTGTGTTTTCAAGTAAATAAATAATATAATTTAAATACATCTTTTAATGTTTGACAGTGTTGACAAAAATCCTATAATGCAGTGAAAAGCTTGTCATTTGTACAAAAATGTTACAACTGGGAGGTTGTCCCAAAACATGGTTTACACACCTCAGTGTTCTGACAAAGACTTTATTATTTCTAAAAACTTGTCCAAGCTAAACCGGATGAAAACTTGTGGTAACATTTCTTGTGAGTGAAAGCATAAAACCAAGCAGGTATAAATAAATTAAATAAAAAAAAAAAAAAAAACGCCCCATGCTTCCCCTGTCCCTTGAGGGAGTTGGCAACCTATTCCCGCCATGCATAACCATGGACAAGTTGTTTTAAAGAAAATAACACAAAATGGGGTGATCTCAAACAGTAATTGATTATGTTACTGAAGTTACATGGAAGTCTTAAAATAAGTGACACTGTAATGAAAAAGGTCTAGCAGGTCTCAATTCAATTCATTTCAACTTTATTTATATAGCGCTTTTAACAATGGTCAATGTCTCAAAGCAGCTTCACAAAAATGAAAATAAAATGTAAAAAAGAAAATTTATGGAAATGCGTATGTGTGAGAAAAATGTAGAGAGATAATAATGAGATGAATGAATGAATGATGAAAAATGTCTCTGAGGAGCAAGCCAAGGGTGACGGCGACAGTGGCAAGGAAAGATGGCATTAGGAAGAAACTTTGAGAGGAACCAGACTCAATCAGGGAACACATCCTCATTTGGGTGAAACAGATACCTGTTCTAGCAGTGAAATGGTGGCTGATTCTTCCAGCAGGTTTATTATTTGTTATTTATCAAACTGCTATTCAATAGTAGTTAAACATTTCTAAAGTGGGCTGTTGAAATAATTTTGCAGTAGAAGACGACTAAAAATGGCGGCTAAAAATTGGGTCATAAATACAATAATACACTAAAGCCTCGTGACCAGCAGAGGGCGCGCTAGGACTCCGTCAGCTGATGACGTGGATCGGTAAGGAGGAAAAACATGGCGGCGCCCGCAAATGAGCATAGTAACAGTAATAACATTGATGTTTATATGTCCAGGATAATAAGTGAAAATGCACCAGAGCACGGAAGCTGCATGGATTATGTGGGTGAAGTGGTGGAGAGAGAAATTGGTAATGATTTGAAATCACTGAGAAAAGTCAAGGGGCTTGTTGAGAAACTGACAGCAGAGAACAGAGTGTTAGAGGAGCAGGTAAGAGCAATACACAGTTATACAAACACACATGTAGTGGAACAGTTGTTTATGTTTTTTTTTTATAGTTTTGATAATAATAATAAAAACTTATTTGAAAAAGAGGCGCCTATTCGAGTGATTGTATTCATATTGTATTGCTCAACACTGATATACACAACTATGAAACTAGGGCTGTCCAGTATACTGCACTGGTTGTCCATTGGAATACATTACAACATGCAACCTACAGTATTAACCGTGCTAAGACTGTTAGCACTGTCGCCTTGCACCTCCAGGGTCTGTGTGCACAGAGTTTTATGTTCTCCCTGTTACTAGGTGGGTTTCCTCCAGGTACTCTGGTTTCCTCCCGCAGTCCAAAGACATGCAGACTAGGCTTAATTCCCAGTGTGTGAATGAGCATGTGTGTGTGCTCTGCGATGGATTCGGACCCCCATCCAGGGTTTACCCCACCTCGTATCCTAAGGTTTCTGGGATAGCTTTAGGTCCTCCGCGACCAGGTATACAGGATAAAGCGGTATAAACGATGAGTGACTGAGAGTGAGTGATCTGATTATTATTTAACAATCAGTATGTTTTTATTTGACTGCAAGCCACATCACTATCACAGTGTGTGTGGTCACCTACAATAATGAGTCCATTATCATTTATTGCGTTATCATGTCTATGTAACAGGGAACATATCCCGTTAATAATGAGTATGTGGGAACACATAATTTCTAGAGAATTAGCACTGACTGTAGATGTACCATCTTGTAGTTACTAATTAAATATATTAGGGAATTTGTCTGAAATGATGGATAAGTATGACTTGAAATATGCCATGATTGTGTTTTATGAGAATTGATCCAATCCTGATACAGGAAACAACCTGTTACAAATCGTATCACTAATGCTCATATCAACTGGCTCTCAAGTAATGCATCTTTAATATTTGTGGCGCTCATCTGTACATGTAGGTGGTGACTGTGTCGAGTTCAGTGCCTTTGCGTGTATCAGCTGCACTCGCTGCTGCGGAGGAGTCCCGGTCCAAACTGGAGACTTTACTCCAGAGAGAGAGAGTGCTGTCCAACATGTTACAACAGCATCTCCAGGGAGCGCAGAGCTGGGCTGACAGTCTTGGACAAACCCTTGGAGAGCTAGACACACTGGAGAGACACATGAAATACCTTCAGGTCTTATCTCGGATTGAAGAGCTCAGGTTGTTTCCCAAAATTTGTCTACACATGCAGTGCTGTTTTTAATTCCATTTTTTCCAGCCATCTGAATTGCATGGTTACATGATGTGATCTTTTGCCATCTTTATTTGTGTTTAAAACAGTGACAACATTCAGCAGTTCCTAATGACTAACAGCATCTCTGAGGCAATCAGTGACATAGAAAACATGGCCAAATTGGACATGAATCTTAAAGAGTCAGGCTGCACCCACCTCCAAGCATTCCTCCGAGAAACACTGCACTTCTGGCATAAGATCCTGAAAGACAAACTTTCAAGGTATTAACGAACATCAAATTTGTTTTCAAATTTGTTTTCATTTCTAAAAGAATTTTTAAAAGGAACAGTTAGTTCTAATTCACCTGTTGTGACATTGATTTGTTAAGGCACTCAAAATGGCACCGTATCTGCCACACACAAAAAAAGCATCAACACTCATAGCCAAATCCAAAACCTTCAAACTTTTTGGTGGGAACACAGACTTTGTGTTGTGTTAAAAAGCGTTATTACACAAGGACAAGATTCATGTAACTTTCTTTTATTAATGTATTTTACTAGCAAATAAAATTTCATGGCTCATTCTATTACTTACAATTGCACTTTTAGTAAATACCATGACCTGCTTAAAGAAAGGACTTAGCTGAACTGAACATTGTGTTAGGTTTCACAGGGGTTCAGTCAGGTTTATTTCAGTCACTGTGGTTGTTCAGCCGAGCTATAACTACAGTGATTTGTTGTGTGAGCCAGTTCTTATTTTTGATTTAGTCAGGATGTCCTGACTCCCTGCTCTACCTTTCTTAATTGCAGTGATTTTGAGGAGGTGCTGATACAACTGCACTGGCCAATAGTGTCTCCTCCAGTTCAGTCTCTCACTCCACTGGCCAACGCTCAAGAGCTCAACAGTCAATTGGAATTGCTCGGTTCTCAGCTCATTTCCTTGCAGACATCGTATCCTCTGTGCTACACACACACACACAAGATTTCTGGTTATTAGCTTATTTTCCCCAGACCAGAGGTTCACACACCCTTTTGCAACCAGAGACATTTATCTATAAGAAAAAACAAAAATAACTGCTTAATCATTTGATTGTATATAATACAATTGTAAAGCCAGTTAAGATATTATAGATGATCAGAAATTGTCATCATTATTTGGCTTTAACCAACTACAGTGATGACCTTATATCAGAGAAGAAGGAGCTGCCCACGCACCCCGGCCTGCCTCAGACCACATCACTCTCACTTCCCACTCAGATCATGCTGCAGCCCCTCAGTAAGAGGTTTAGGTATCACTTCACTGGGAACCGGCAGACCAACTCTCTAAGCAAGGTCAGAATGTACCCTATTAAAGCTATAATATGAGGCCATAATATGATTAGGTATGTGCTATCATTTTGCATTTGTAAACCATATCCTACTACAGGGCCTATGTATTAACCTGAATAAACAGTCTAAGATAAAATTGTGGAAACCATATTTGTCAGTATTTGGTTATTTAGTAAAAGACCTAAATTTTGAACATTGCACAGAGAAGTATGGCTCCATCATATAAATAAAAAAAAAAGTTTTGTCAGAACACACTCTTTCAGTGATATCTTGAAATTTCATACATTGGTATTTCCATATGTCTGTATGTCTGTCCAGCGAATTTTGTCACAGCATCATTACCTGTATTAGCCATATGACCTGGATTGAAAACCATTCGTTCCGCTAAAGAAGAGGAAAGACATACATGATGTGATGAAATAGTAACTGTAGTCCTCTGTCTCCTTACAGCCTGAGTGGTACCTGACTCAGGTCCTCATGTGGATGGGGCACAATTCCAATTTCATGGAGGAGAAAATTCAGCCAATTTTTGACCGTGCTGGTTCCAAAGTTAATGCGAAGGTAAGAAAAGTCTTATGCATCATGTTTCAATGATCAGTGTGTTACTCTGCAAGGGTCAGATACATGTGTAGTCCCTCCTGTGTTCATTAGGTGGAGCTGTGCAGAGGGCTTCTTACACTGGTGTATGAGAAACTGGCCCAGGATGCCCCTAGGCTGCTGTATGATGATGCTCTCTTCTGCCATCTGGTGGACGAGGTGCTGCAGTTTGAGAAAGAGCTGCGCTCCACACACGCCTACCCAAACAACTACCCTGGAGCCCTGCACATACTGCTAGAGGAGAACATCTTTCAGAAGTGGCTCAGTGTGGAGAGAAAAAGTCAGATATCTGAAAACCGTGCTTAGGGTATTTAAATAATTGCAGTAGTTAAAAAATGTAACTCGTGTGTGTGTGTTGATGTTTAGTGGCACTGGAGAAGGTGGATGCCATGTTGTCTGCAGAAGGGGCCTGGAGCTCTCAGTACAAAGACATCACTGATATGGATGAGCTTAAAGCACCAGACTGTGCAGAGACATTTATGACCTTACTGCTTGTCATTACAGGTACAAACCTTTAATTGTTATTAACATAAAGTTATTCCAGTTTTAGTATGGTTCATCAATTTAGAATTTACTGTGAAACCCTAAAACAAGAAAAAAATATTTAAGGTCTATTAAGATAATTCTCTGTTCTTGTTGTATTATTAGGTTCTCATCCTAACCTCTTTTTATTAGGATATTTGGGTCAGGAAATACAGTATTATATTTCCAGTCTCGCTTTTTTTTTTATTTTTATTATCTGTAATATCGCTATATATCTCGCGCATCTTTCCTTTCCAGATCGATATCGTTCCCTGCCATGCTCTCGAGCTCAGCTCAGCTTCCTGGCTCTCCAAAGAGAGCTGGTGGATGATTTCCGCATCCGCCTCAACCAAGTTATGAAGGAAGAGTCCCGACAGCCACTGGGTGCGCGCTATTGTGCAATCCTGAATGCTGCCAACTACATATCTATGGTTCTGAGTGACTGGGGCGACAATGTGGTTAGTACCTATTTTTGAAAAATGAGAAATAAATCTCTCTAATAGAGTAGGGAACAGGAAAGTAAAATTTCTTCTTTTTTTTTTCAGTTCTTCCTACAGCTGCAGCAGGCAGCCGTGTCAGTCGGAGAGGAGGTGCTGGGGGCTCTCGGGGCCACAGAGTGCGGGCGCCTGGCCTCCCTGGAGGGCTCCCTATTTGAAGGACTGCTTGCACTATTTGAGAGACTGAAAGGAGACATGTTGGGCCGTCTACTAGATGCAGTTATGAGAGACGTGAAGGAGAAGGCCCAGCCTTACTGCAGAGACAGGTACTGTACACCATACAGCTGAAACATGAGCATATGGGCCTTGACTGAACATGACTCATTATAATTATTTAATATATAACCAATCTGTCTGTCTGTGGAGGCATGAGAGAGGCACATGATCTGATAACTGTCTGAAAAGATTAACTTTATATAAATGTCTAGCAGATGTTTTTTACAAAAAAAAATGTAATTTGTGTTTGTTGTAGGTGGATCTCTTTGCCGTCACAGTGTGACCAGGCTACCATGTCTCTGTCCAGCTCTGCATGTCCCATGCTGCGGTGCCTGAGCGATCACCTGCTCCAGCTGCAGCAGCTGTTGTGCTTACCTCTGTTTCAGATGTTCTGGCAGGGCTTGGCCGAGAGGCTAGACCTCTTCCTCTATCAGGATGTCAGTTTAAAGTCATAGAACTGATTATCTCAACTAAAATACTTTTTATAAAAATGACCCACAATCCTATTAGGCTTGTGTCTAGTAGTAGTAGTAAAAAGTGATTCTGCATTCTTTCTGTCTTTATTTATTTATTTATTTATTTATTTATTTATTTTAAATGATTATGTATCGTACATAAAAGTGTCAGAATCACATATAATCAAGTTATAAAATTATTTTCAGTTCAGGAATTGTAGACATTACTGTGCAAAAGTCTTGAGGCACCCGTTTCCTTATAATAAATGAAATTATCTTATGTTAGTTACATTTAACGATGTTGATTAAATTAAAGACATGAGGCGGCAAAGTGCCTAAAGATACAGTTTTAAAAGCGGTGGTTTATTCAACAACCCCAGCAGCACCCTCATTTCCCCAATCATCTGTACCAATCACTCAACATTCAGCATCACCAGTATATTAATTACCGGCCTGATCATCTATCATCTGCACCTGTTTCTCACTGGTTCATGTCTTAAGTTCAAGACTTTTGCACAGTACTGCATGTGTGTGGTGTAGTCATGCAGTTATAGCTGTAAACTGCTCTTAGTTCCTAGCAACATCAGAGGTGACAGCATCTGCTGTATTTGTGTACTTGTTGGTGCAACAGAGAAGACACCTGAAATAACGTTTGTCTGCTTATGCTATTATTGTATGAAGTATCATTTGTTTCTGGTCTTGGTTATTTCACTGTGAAATAAGAAAGATAACATTAGCCATGTATTCGAAACTGTATATTTCAAATGTTTGGCCAAGCCATTCCGCAAAAATATACTTAAGAAACTAATCAATTCCTCGGAGTGATGTACTCATTGTTTCTTTGCGTTCGCAGGTAATTCTGTATAACCACTTCAATGAAGGTGGTGCTGCACAACTCCAGTTTGACATGACCAGAAACTTGTTTCCATTGTTTGGACACTACTGCAAGAGACCTGAGAACTTCTTCAAACAGTAAGTATGGCAGAAATATGTAAGGAATTTAATTGTTTCAAATGACAGCAATTGATGGTCTGTTTTAGTTTGTATCAGTTAGTTTTACTGAAGGCTTCTCATATAAATCCTTTGTTGTGTCTTTGTGCCAGTGTGAAAGAATCCTGCATCATTCTGAACCTTAAGGCCGGACCGGCTCTGTTGCTTTGTGACGTGTTGAAGCAGGGGGAGGAACCAGAAGAAGGAGAGGCCTCCCTGAGACCCCAGGAGCCCACACCTGAGTCAGCTCTGAATGAGCTGGGGGTATATAAACTGGCCCCTAGTGATGCACAGATCCTCCTGAATCTGCGCTCTGCCTGGCTCAACCACTGAAGGATGAATTCTGACTAAATCACTAACATCAGTGACCTTTTAAAACTAAGACAAGCAGCTGGTCAAACAACATCTTTGCCTGCTCTCTGCATGTTTACATAAACTACAATAAAATGGACCTGTTCCAATATGAATGCTACCCAGATGCATCTTTCCACCTAGCCTAATTATTAAAAAATGTTGAAAATGTTGAGATTGCTGTTTTAAGCGATTTAACCTGTAATGTGTAATCTTTTGAAGCACCAATAAATGCACAGTGGTTGTGAATAATATCCTATTTATTTGGCATTAGGAACATAACATTGAATGCCAGAGTATATCATGTAATATCCAATACCTTAAAAAGTTATTGCCCCTCTTATGATTCCATGTTGTTGTGTAAAAATATAATAAAAGCAGATGAACAACTATACAGAAACTTGTAGATCCACTTTTAGCAGCATTAACTTGAAGTACTTGTGTACTTGTGTCTTTCACATTATTGTCGAGCAAGTTTGGTCCATTCTTTTTTTACAACATTGCTTCAGTTCACTGGGTTTTTTGGAGATTTGCTTATGGACAGCTCTTTTCAAATTTCAGTTAGGTTGAGGTCTTGAGGCGTTCATGGTTGGCTCATTGACTGCAAGGTCAAGACTTCAAAAACAAGCCCAAATCATCAACCCTCCACCACCATTCTTGACAGTGCGAATGAGGTGTTTCTATGGGAATGCTGTTTTGTTTTTAACAAACATGGTGGTGGACTTTAAGGCCAAACAGCTCCACTTTGGTCTAATCTATCCATAGCCTTTTGGTTTGTTCAGATGTGGTTTTGTGAACCTCTGTTGTGCTTTCATGTTTTTTTGTTTAGACAGAAGAGGCTTTGTCCTGCTAATTGTGCTGTCAAAGACTAACATTCTCAGTGAGGCCTGTAGGGTCTGAGATTATTGATCTTTTGATTTTTTTAGTTTTTTTTTTTGTTAATTTTTCCATCCCTGGGAAGATGAATGGTTTCCACTGTTTGAAATTGTTTTATAATCCTTTTATGATCTATAATCAAGACCATTGCATATGCCTTTATAATGTAACACACACTTAAACACTCCAGCTTAGCAAACTGCCAAAATGTCTGCTTTTATAGAGGTCTGCACACCTGCTGATGATCAATTAATCAAGGGCTGATGATTAGCATCACCTGGCTGCAATTTACCCTCTTAAATCCTGGAAGCAGTAAGGGGGTACTTACAGTAGTATTGCCCACATGTTTTTTTTTTTCTTTTTAGCTTCACTTCTGTTAAATACAGTAAATAATGACACAATGAAAAAATTATATGTTGTTGTTCGTCTGCGGTTGTATTTGCCTCATAATAAGAACCGCTACGATCAGATGATTTTTATTAAGTTTTCACACAAAAACACACAGACAGGTTTTATAAACAGGTTTTCCTTTTTCCCGCTGTAGAGAAATTTGTTTATATACAGTATATAAATTATCATCACACACATGATACCAATCCAGTAGATTTTAGTTGGAGAACTACTGGAAGATTCCTTTAGGACAGCTGCATGGTTATAGGTTCAAATGAGAAGAGAGAAGAGCCATTCACTTAGTGCTCTGTCCTCCAAAGTGGCTCCTGATGCATAATTAAAACAGCGTTCCAGGTCACACAAGATCTGAACACTCGGCTCAAAGGGTATCTGCCAAACACAAAAACACAAACATCAGAGCAAAACTTCACTCCGCTGAGTCCAATAATATGTGAAGGTCCGTGGTAGCATGTGGAGGATCGTCGTGCTGCCTACCTCTGTGATAGGATTTGCCTCTAACTCAGGCTGCAGCAGGTTTCTTAGCTCAGTACAGATATGCCTGGTTTTCTCCAGCAGAATCTGATAAAAGCAAATAAGTATTACTGACTACAAGCAAAATAAAGCCATCACTTTTGTTTGATGCATACTCGAGTAAGCATGCATAAGTTATTATTAGTTGGTAATAATTCATTGATTAAGAATTTAAACAGATAAAAATTGGGAAACCAGTAATGTTTGGTTTGTGCAATATCTATCTATTGACTGGCACACTGGTCTCATGGTGTGCGATATTGGAAATAGTATTCTAAGTTGCATAGATTTTGAATGTACAAAAGAGGAATAAGGACACCATAAAAATTTGGTTCTGCATTTTAGTACAGAATTCTGAGAAAGGAATTCAACCAATACATTTTTTATGGTGGCCCTAATGCTCTTCTGTAAATAAAAAAGAATTTCATTATTCAATTTGTGTAACTTATTCATTATTCGGTTTGTTTAAACATTTTGGGCTTCATTCATTTCTCTCACATACCTTTTTTACCCTTAGAGATTAATAATTCATCAACTATTGATTGTTAACATGCTCAACTGTGGGTTGAGAAAAATGTGCATTATTTAAAAATATGCCTTAAATAAAAAATGTCTTGTTTTTACTCCCCATTAAAACTAGATGATCTAATCAACACATTTTGACAGATCATTGCATAGGCATTTCCTCATCTCCCATTTAGTGTGTGTTCTACTGAGACAATCACTTTCATTATCATTATTTCATCATCATCATCATCATCATCTTGACCCAAAAAAAAATATATAAAATAATGTCATTTCATGGGTTCTATGAGAGATAAAGTAAAGCAAATAATTTCTAAAAGAAACATAAAGAACATTTATTGTTGCTGTTGTTTAAATTGTTTATATTACTTATTATTTCTCATTGGTGGTTGTTTCTCATGTTGGTAGCTTTATAACTCTCTAACCCAGGTTTCCTGAATCTTATTTAAAATGCAGGTCTCCATACAAGGCAAGTTTAAGCCCTACTTAATACCGCCTGTTTAATTCAATGATCTTTATCTTCCAACCCACTAGTAGCCATGACTGGTGTTTGATTAGGAATAATGGTCTGGTAAATGTGCTTATTACGAACAAAGCACTTGGCTGGAATTATGTCATTCACCTGTTTCTGTGTGCTGGTGTTGGCTTTAACAGGGCTCTTGCTGCCACGTTCACTCTTCTGTATGCAGCTGGGAGAGACGGTCATGTTGGGTGTTGTAGAGGCAGACGCAGTCGAATCCATCTCAGCTTCCACACACACTGAGATCAGCTGGACATGGAGGGCTTTCAGACTACATGTGTGTGTGTTTGTGTGTGTGTTGGGAGGGAAGCAAAACTATACATTCAAACCTTGCAATTTAAAATTTTAAGGCAACAGAAATCCTATAAAACATGTTCTCCCATGGTGTGGCCTGTTTCACTTATTTCTAAGTGAAAGTGACTTGAACTCAATTATACTGTAGGTGAGGGCAATGAATTTATTATTACTTTTTTTTCAGCCAATAGTACAAGTTATAATAAAAAAATTGCTATTTTAAATATCAGCACTTTTTTCCTCGCAACTAGAAATGCTACAGTTTAAGTTACTTGTGGTATTTAAAAAATAGCTTTTGGTTAAAAGTTATACTTCTGATTTGTTCTCTCATATATTCACCTTTTAATTTTAAACCCACACATCTTCAGTGTATATCTAAAATAACAACAAAAATGGCCTTGTTGTTACAAAACCTTTGTAGAAGCCGGTAAACTAACCTGTCTGTACAGATAAGTCTGTGTCCAGCCTCTATGTCAGTGGCAGCCGGCATGTTAGGCTGTGTGTCAGACATCAGTGCTTTATTCAGTGCAAAGACCAGCATTATCTGTAGACAAAGAGCATGAGAATGTTTTCTATGCTGTTTTTCCATAGTCCATCTGTTATGCCTGATTTTAATTATTGTATGTGAGGTGGGTTAAGGTAGTCACTTTATTCCTGTAGTATTAGGTGTAGTACCTTTTTGGCTGCTAGTCCAGGGCCGGCCAGGGTGGGTTGATGCCACTGAATGCAGAGCTGCTGTGTATTCATTGTAGCCCACGGATACAGATCTGACATCTTCTGCTGCGGATGACAAACATGTGGGTGATAAATAGCTCGATTTAGTTAGTGTCAGTGTATGATTAGGATAGTTTTCCACAAAGCCCTTTTTACTCATTAGAACAAAGTGGCAATAAATCTGAAGCACACTGCATACTTGTATGGGCTTAAACTACAGCAAATGTTATGAGCAGAGATATTATGCTGTGGTGGTCCAGCGTTGTGCACAATGTTCCTGAATTATTTTTGTAGATAAACTATAAAACAGATGTGGCTATTTAAAAACTATTTAGTAGGTGTGTGATGGTGCACAAAAGGCATGGTTTGGGAAAAAATATAAGATTTTTTTTTTTATTTGTTATGAATTTAATTTGTAAACATATAAACTTGTACAAACTTGTAAACAGTCGCAAAGCGGCGACAATTTCCTGAACATAAGGAATGCACAAAATGGCACATACCTTTCTTTCTTTAAACAAAAAAAGCTACCTACTATACAGTATGTCCATGTATCTAGGTGCTACACTATTTTAAAAAAGTAACAATACAATCTAGAGCAAATAGTGCAAACAATTGTTCTTTTATAAGGAAAACTTAAGGCATAGTTTCGATCTGACCTATTTTTAAATAAATGTTATTAATAATCGGCATTGGCTGAATAGCTTAAGCATATTAGTTCGATAAAGAGTCTGAACATAGACTCTAGCTGTTGTTTTTCTCATTTACTTTTCTTTAGTCCCTAAAGAGATTTTAAATAAAGTTGTTCACCGGACTTTTTATAATGTCCTAAGAGACATGGTGATTCTTTAATTTTACTTAACCAAATGAATGGAGAGAAATCCCATAGCACTAGTTTAAGCTAGACCTTAATCACTCAGATCACAACATGCACTAAACCGCATGTCCTGTTTCAAATGGTATGAACTGGAATAAACCTAACCATTAAACCACTATTACTTAGGCATCTACTAGTATATATTAAACTTATAACTATGCTAAAAAAAAACAAAGATTTAGTTTTTAAATGACAACAGATGGTCAGCACATCTCAGTCTGTATATACCTGTATAGTCTGGGGCTCCAGGATGAGGGCAGATGGAGGATCAGGTATAACACACTGCTCTTTGTAAGTTGCTAGGTGATCACTAAAGAAGGTGTGTAACTGAGTGAGTTTGAGAGTTAAAGTCGAATCACCAGCTGGAGACACAAACTCTTCCACACTCTGGCCTGCCACTGAAAAAAAACACACAGACTATAGAATAGTGGTCTAACATACAGTAACTTACCGTATGCATTGAACACTCATACTGAACTACTATGGTAGGGCAGAACTCTACAAAACCTGGTAGGATGGGGGTAAAACCATTTCTTTTTTGTTTCTGTTACAAATTCTTGATCATGGTGATCATTGCTACAGTAACAAATTAGAATTGTGAAGTATTGTTTAATTAGTTTATTTGTTAAACAAAAGGATTAACGAAATTAATAAACAAAACAGAATTACTATTCCTTAGTACGTGTGGCTACCACGATAAACTCTCATCTCTCCCAAAAAAGCCTTTGACCAACAAAATCCCTATAAATGTGAGTCTAACTATATAGGCTCAAACAGGAAATGCATTTAAACCCTTGATTTTAGTGAAAAGCAAATAAATATCACAACACTCGGACACAATCGTCAGACAATAGAAATAGAAACCAAAAGAGATAAGTGTGAAACATGTGGACTGAAGTACTGTACTTCGTTGTGTGGAGATGTGCCTCAGATTGAGCAGGTATTTATAGTAGCGAGAGAGGTGCACCCAGGTGATCTCAGAGCATCTTTGGACTTTCAGCTCACTGTCCACATCTGGAACAGCCCTAGGGTAAACTTTCATGGGCTCCTCTATCCCACCTGATTTTCAATAAAACCACATAAACACACACATCTCAGTGATACATATCCAGATATCAAATAAAGGTAAGATCAAAAACTTTTTTACAGCAAATCCATACACATACAGATGGTTCTGCTACATGACAGTGGGAAAATATTACATGAAAAGACGAGATGACTGAACATGAGTACTTACCACAAGGACTGAGTAGATCATTCAAGGCAAAATCAGCAAGAGCTTTCAGAGATGCTAGAGGAATTGGGCCTTCCGTTGCTGTAGTAATGCCACACAACTGGCCATGATTTGTGCGAACTTCCAATGTCTATAAAACATGAAATAATCCTAGACCTAAATATAAAAGCAATCAGGGTGTCATTACAACAAGGTCAGTTACATTACATGTTTTTAGGGTGTCCCACCTTTGCAGCAGCTCTTAGACAAACCCAGAAAAGAAGTAAGTCACTGTGCACCACACGAGTCCGGTCTGTACCCTACGCACAAAAACGCACATACATAGTTCATGATACTCAAAATACAAATATAATGCATTTCTTTACTGACTTAATGTCAGTAAAGACCAAAAGCAAGCGCATGCCAATGATGCAATATTATTATCGTCAGTGGCGGCCGGTCAATAAGGGGCACTCGGGCGCCGCCCCCTTAAAGTTAGGCAGAGAAGAATGCTACTTTAACATGTAATTATTTATTTTAATAATGAAATAGTCATTTAGTCACAATATTCCGACGTATTTCTTAATATAATTTATTTACAATAAAAAAAAAATCTAAACTGTATATTGTGTTCGTGTACGCAGGGCGCCGGACGAGTGTCTATGTAGGTGCATAAACTTTTGAAAAGCATGTGATTTGAGGCTCTAATTGGATTTTTTTCAAATCATTTTAGGGGCCCAGCACTGCGTGCCCCGAACCCTCCCACTCTTGTTTAATATTGTTTTTAAATATTTGCGCTCATGTGATTGGACCATTCTCAGCGAGTCTTATTAATGGTCAGCTTGTTAGTTAATGTATTGAGTAGTGATTGATGTAAAAACCAACTAAATATGAGAGGAAATTCTGTAATTTCTTTGCTAAAATACCCCTTCGCAAGGCGATCGGACGAAGAAAGAAAAAAGTTAAAGAGCTTGGACCAGATCGACCTGATCTTCTAATTAAGCAGCAGTCAAGTGATCGCGGCCGAGCTTACACTCGGTGCTTTTCCAGCACTTCTTATGGCTATTTACAGGTGATTATTAAAAGTTTAATTTTAATTTTGTTTGCGCCCCCCCAAAAAATGTTTTTGCACCAGCCGCCACTGATTATCATCACCACCTCGTCTGATTCAGGTGGTGGAGGTTCTGCATGGTCAGCGAGGGTACTCTGCCACTGCTGCAGATAAATCAGAGCCATCTCCATATAGCACATGTGGATCAACCTGACAGAAAACAAACACACAGATGCAGAACTACATAAAATGTCCTGCAGCTTATGTTAATTAAGTAATTAATTAATATCAATGAATGGCAGTAATACTTCTTGAATAGTGCTGAATAATAATGGATAATTTTTCGCACACTAGTTACTCACTTTAGACTGTGGCTATGAGAATGAGCCAGCGTGATGCTTTCCAGGAAGGTGTCTACCACTGTCTGGTGTCTGAGTGTGCCTATGGTCAACAGGATCTTTCCCACAGTTCCTACAGGCACATACAGACATAATTAACCACATTACTGACTTACTGTACGCCGCAGCGCTTACACCAGCTTAGGTTTACAAAAATTTTTAATAAAAAATTTAAGTATTAAAAAAAAATTTGGTATGGAAGGACATGCATTTGCTTTGTGTTAGGCTACATCACACCATCCCAACTTCCCATTGGAATTAAAAGGTTCCATATGACGTCTTGGTCAAAAATGTGATAACGTATTAACTTAAAGTGAGGCGTTGTGTTAAGTGATATGCATATATTTTTACTATGATATTGTTCTTCAGGAAAATAAAAAGGCAAAAAGCTGAATAACTGTCCAGAATGCTGATAAAAACCAACCAAACTTTTCCAAATTCCCATTAGTGTGAGTGTGTGGGTGCTTATGTGCCCTGCAATGAATTGGCACCCAGTCCAGGTGTACCCCACCACATACCCCAAGTCCCCTGGGATAGGCTCCAGGTCTCCCATGATCCTGTACTGGATAAGCGGTATAGAGAATGGGTGAAAGGGAGGAAGTGAGTGAGTCTGTGATTGGCAGGTTTTGTGTCACATGTGACACTCTATGCCCATCACAGTGATCACATGCATGATGTGTTAAACAGCATGCACAAACTTGTGAGAGAAATGAAGCAAGAGAAAATACATGTCAAGCTGACATGACAAGAAGAATAAGGTCCAAATATAATAAATGAGTCATATGTTTGTGCACTTGCAGTCTGTTAATTTAATTGCAAAAAAGATTTTAGTGTAAATATTAGACCATGTGATACATACCACAGCGCCAAGTTTTTGTTCACAATTCAATATTTCAATATGTGCACATCCAGTTATGTTATTCCTTACACAAATGCACAGTCTACAAGCTCTCCTTATAACCTGTGCTCTTACCTTTGAGGTACAGGATATCAGCCTCCAGCTGGGGGTCCCTGCTAGCTGAGGCTTGTGAGATGTTGAGTGCAGAATGAAGCTCCTCCTGAGCCAGTAAGCACAGATTCTCATGTTGCTCATCGTCGCTCACCACGGCCTGCTGGGCCGAACACCAGCCTGCAATACAGGAGCAATCCAGAAATCATCGCGATGGATTATAAAGGTAAAATATAAAGAAGTTGTGTATGTAAAATATAGTCTAATTAATATATTGGTGGGGGGGGGGATGCTACAGCTCAGGTCTCAGGCGAATATATTATAAAAGAGCTTACCCAAGTGCATGGTTGTCCTGGCCAGTAGAGTGAGCTGTGGATAATAAATGTTCCTCCAACCTGGAGTGTAGAGTGGTCCCGGTCCTTCCCCTGCCTTCTGCACAACACACTCCCCTAGTGTTTTCAGCTATAAATGGAACAAAAAATGGAAACTCCAAAGGTTGCTGATGTTAAACGTTACTGTACATAAGGGTCATAAATGATGACTGACCTGCTGCTGCAGTAGCTTCTGAGTGGTCTTGTAAAGTGCCTGACCACCTGAGCCCCTCAGTTCACTCAGGAGCAGAGTGGCCTTAACAAGGGACAGACCGGCATGTAGAGAAAGGGTATTTCGTCCAGACAGGAGACTTACTGCCTCCTAAACTCATACAGAAACATAGAATATTTCACTTAACTGCTGTTCGAAACAACATATAATGATTATACTGTACATAGGGGCTTCATTAATCAGTAGAGTGACAAGCCTGCAGCATGGAGGCGCTCTCCTCCGGCGCTCTCCCACAGTGTGTGTTCAGCGTAACCCCCTGAAGGAGCAGCAGGGCCTGAGTGTCTGGGTCTCCCCAAGCTTCAGCATCAGCTAGGCCTTGTTTGATCAATTTATCTGCCTCCACACTGCTGTCCACACCTACACGCACGCACACACACAAACACAGTATGCGTACCGTCTTCATATCTAATGCCTGCAGTGTGTGGTCAAGTAGTGACTCGCTGGTGTTTGCACTTACTGCACTTTTGTTTTGGGACTAAATAATTAACCACGTTTGTCGGATCATACAGTATGTAGAGGGTTTACTGTTATGGTTCAGAGGAGAAAATGCGGGTCTTACATGCTAAGCACTGCTCTGCAAACAATAACATTCTAATTTATTCCAAGAGCCGTCAGAGTTTAACCCATTCATTTATTTTAGCCCAAATTTATTCCCAATTTGTCCGGAATTTCCTTCTTGAGCAATAAAGTATCTATCTATCTATCCATCTATCTATCTATATCTACTGTATACTGTATATATCAACTGTGATATGGGACACAAAAAAATGCTTATGAGACATGCATGGGAAGACATTCCCATGTGGAGATAGCGTGGGATTATTAATTAGCAACTAAAAAGAAAACTGAAAATAAAAAGCTGAGGCTTTACAGTATGTGTGATTTTGTGCTTTGAAACTTAGACTGAGAGCGCACGCTCGACGAGTGGCATGCTGCTCTCTTTCTCTCAAGTTCGCCCACTGGGTCTTTTTCTTGGCCTTGATACCTTACCTAATACGGTACGATACCTTACCTGATACGGTGTTACCTAATGATTGCACAAAGTGTGCAGGTAACAGGGCCCTTAAATAGGGGAGGGGTCAGGTCTACCTCAGTAGTTAAGGCATTGAACTAGGGTACAGTTATGCCTGTTGAGCCCTTGAGCACGGCCCTTAACCCCCAACTGCTCAGATGTATGAGATAAAAATGTAAGTCGTTCTGGATAAGGGCATCTGCCAAATGCTGTAGTGTAAATAGATACCAGGTGCAGTGCGACCATGCTTATTGCTTTTATGGCAGTGTCGCCTGTTCAGAACTCAGCGGTGTAGCCGCTTATGAATCTGCTCATTCGAAACAGGATGTTTTCTTGCAGCTCTGCCCCTTGCGAAAACCGCATGGTGACAATAAAATACTTTTTTGAGATAAAGTAAAGTTACAAAATAAATATGCTGCTATTTTTCTATATCAGATGCTCTGTTGTCTGTAGTTTCTAATCACAATAAGTCAGTTCACCGGATCATCCGGATCTCCAGATTTCATACTTTCATAGGTTTTGCTTGTCTGGTCTGAGTGGTGTCAGTCAAAAATGAAAAGTAATGAAATGTACAGTAAGTATGAAAAGATGAAAAGTTAACTGATAGGGGTTAGGGGTTATAGCTATTTATATTCTTCATATTCTTTACATTCACATGTTCTGATGGTAATGAATTATAACACACGCACAAGGATTTGGTGGATATAGCAAAACCATGAAGCACTATTTGGAAACCTTCACCTACCAAACAGTTAACACAGTGTCTACAGGACTGTGTTTGATGATGCTTTACTGTATATCCAAATGCTGAAAAATTTTAGGCCTCTTCAAATATAGTTAAATCAGCAACAAGATTCATGTGTGAATATCTGTCTAGCATCTCTTTGTTACATCACTGTAGGATCGCTCTACACTCCTATAGAACTGGGCCATACCATTCCATACTCAATATTTTAGGATTTCCTGCTGACCTGGGTAGATGACAGTGCCAGGGATGTGAGCAGTGAGGCTTCGGAGCAAAGCCAGTGTGCAGCGCAGCCATAGTGAGCGATCGATGCGCTCTAAAGCTCCCACATCAGAGGGCATGTCGAGGAGCTGAGGCCTGGTATCTGCCTCCGCCTCATGCAGCTATACAGGAATAACAAAAATATTAAGAGCAGGTTACAGTTTTCCTTGAAATGATTGAAATGACAACAGTGCTGTATGAGAATTGCTAAGTTAATGTGAGGTTGTGAGGAACACACCCTTGTAGTTTAGAAAATAAAGAAAATCACGTATTTGATTCACACGAACACTCAAATGGCAAATATAACATCAAATGTAACAAAATGGTTATTTAGTAAATATCAGGTATAAAGCTTGCAATAACTACTATCATTATCTGTTAGAGCAAGTGTCACGCAGAACAAAGTAGCAGCCATTTAGGAAAACTGGGGAACTGGGCCAAGACCAAGATTACAAGGGAGCAGCAATTAAATTGTATTTGTTTTACATTACCTGCTCATTTTTGTTTATGATACTGGACTGCTTAAGCACAGAAGATGGGCATCTAATGGGCAGTTGATGATTAGTGTCATTCTGGAGCAACGGAGAGTCTTGCAGTAACCTGAGAGCAGATGCCGCCTGATCCGCACTGCAGCAGAGGAACCACATGATGATCATAAAGCACACATATACAGTGGTTTGAAAAACTATTTGCCCCCCTCCTGATTTCTTATTCTTTTGCATGTTTGTCACACAAAATGTTTCTGATCATCAAAC
>JAQQZT010000004.1:9923120-9946475 GCA_030068275.1 Clarias platycephalus | reverse complement strand
TGATATAGAATCAAAAAGTTGGGACTACACATCCATCAGTCATAACATAATGACCACCCGCCTAACATCGAGTAAGGTCCTCTTTAGCCACCAGCATAGTAATGACCTGTGTGTTCTGTACACCATTCTTTCACAACCAGCATTAACCTTTTCATCAATTTAAAGCTAAAGTAGCTCTTCTATTGGATCAGACTACACAGGCTTCAGACTTCCTCCTGACCACAGCACAACAGGACCATCCCACAAGACCTGCAGTTTTGGAGTTGCTCTGACCAACTCATCTGTCACAATTCAGCCCTTGTTACAGTAGCTACAGTTGCGATATCTTGTTACAATGCCACCTGGAAGTGGGTGGTATATATCAGACAGCGAGTTAATCTTTTTGTTGTTGTGTTGATGTACAAAAACAATGGCCAAATGTAAGGATTTGAGTGACTCTAACAAGGGGCAAATTGTGGGATGTTCCCAGGCTGCAGTGGTCAGGACCTACCTGTGATGGGCGCCCAAGGCTCACTGATGCACTTAGGGAGCAAAGGCTGGTCTGTGTTTTTTTTTTTTTCCAAACAGCCCTTAAGCACCATACAGTGTAATAAATTGCCCTTTAAAATAGTCATCTTTAATTAGATATTATTGTGAAGGGTCACAGGGACTGGAGCCTATCACAGGTAACTTGGGGCACAACGCATGGTACAGTCTGGACGGGTGCCAACCCATCACGGGCACAAGCACACATGCTCACACACTACAGTACACAACAGCAATCACTGCATGTCTTTGAATTGTAGGAGTAACCCGGATTACCCAGAGGAAAACCACCATGCAGGTAAAACATGGAAATTCCACACACAGAGTAAAGGAAAGATTCAAACCCCCAACTGTGGACGTGTGAGGCATCAGTGCTAAGCCACCATGCCGTCTTCAACGTATTGGTATAACTTCAAATGACACCAAATTTGATTTGGCCACAGTCATAAACTTAAACAATCATGTCATGGATACCTTATTTAGGACTATTTTGAGAAAATAATAAACCTTGACCTTGACTTGTCCTGGAGTAAATGTGGTGTTTTGTAGCTGGAGTTGGAGGCCTTCAGTCTCTGTAGTCTTCAAGGAGGGGCTGGTGGGAGACTCATCACTACTGAAGTTACGCTGGCTGGAAGTCCAGGAGCTCCTTTCCTGTGTCTCTAACACCTCTGTGTGTCAACACACGTGTACATGTAGAGCATGTTAGAATGTAGCCGCTTTTTGTTTAAACTATTACCATGCTTTCTTTTACATTGTTACTGGATTAAATACCTGTAACTGGCTCAGGTAGGCCATGAATCGTACTACTCATGGCCACGATGAGCTGAAGTCTGGCCAGATGAAGGCGGCAGGTCAATTTGGTGGCATACAAAGCCATGATCTCTTTACTGAGTCTTTTGTTCAACAGCTCCTCCAGAACCTGCAAACAACAAAATAGTATGTTGTCTCTATACATAAAAGAGCAGTTCTTCATCCACTATGTAAAAAATAAAACAAAACAAAACCTTGTTACCTGAAGATTACAAGGGTCCATGAGAGGTTTATCATTCCTAAACTTCTTCCATGTCTGGGAACACAAAATACAAGAGGAGAAGAGGATATCCTTAATATATTTTATAGCTATATGTATTCTATTTTTAATCATTTGTGTTAAAAAAGGTGTTATACCGGAGCTTTCTCTGCTCTAGTGTAGCTGTTGTGAGGCAGTGGGACGTCCTCTCCACTGCTGAGACTGTGGACCTCTTTCACTGCGTCAGCAAAAAGACTCAGCTCAGTTAACATCTTTATCTGCACACAAAGAAACAGGATGAGCTGGTATGTTACTGGCAGCAGTAACATGAGGCATGAGCTGGTATGTTACTGGCAGCACCCGTTCATTCATTCATTTCTTTCATGATTCAGCCTGCTCAGATACTGTATGAGGTTGGAATGCACTTTGGACAGGATGACGGTCCACTGTAAGGAAGCTGCGTCACACCAACAAACATGCATAAGAACTCTGCCAGGACAGTAAGCTGAGCTCAGGATCGAACCAGGGACCTTACAGGTGGCAAAGCTACCCACTGGGCAATTTTTTTTTTTTTTAATGGCCTTTTCCAAAGCATACCTCCAGCATCAAAGCCTTCCTGCAGTGTTTGCCTCTCATTCCTCTCACTGCCCACCAGGGTTCTACACAGTTACTGCACTTACACACCTTCAGTATTCTGCATCCTGCAGTGAGATGAGGGTGTCGACACACTTTGCTGGCTACATACTGGTAGAGAACCAGAAGAGGAAGTGCCTGCAGGCAGACAGAAATATAAACTTAACTCATTAAGTTTATAGTACTGAATTCCATAGTACTGAATTGTATTAACTAATTATAGAAATATTACAAATCCAAATCTACAATAACTAATTACAGGTCACCCTCTCAAAGATTCTCCGAGTTACAGTGAATTCCAAAAACGTTGAAGTACACGGCATGAAAAATTAAACAATTGTAAAACATAATAAATAAACATTTCTATACACATTTAAAGAATATCACTAACTTGCATTAGCCTCTTAATTGTCAATGTCTGCTATTTATTGTAACAAGAAAAAAGTTGTTTATTGACTAATAAAATGACTCATGTAGCACTTCTGCAAGATGTCATATTTAATATGCATAAATAAGCTCACGCATCTGAAATAAACAAGCAAATGTGAGTTTGTACTTCTTTTTTCTGGGTAAACTGGTATTTAAATAATAAAATATATATTTCATATGACACACTAACATGAATAACTGAACACAATTGATCAATAAAGAATGCCTCCAAAACTAATCAGTCTGTGCACTCTAATTAGTCAAAAATATTATATTTAATCATTAAAAAGTGTTGATAAATAAGAGTATGGCTTTGGGGGTTATGTTGTTTCATTACTGGGAGGTGATGTCCTGAGGTGTACAGCCAGTGACACACAAAGCCCAGGCTGGCCACAGTGCTGCTGATCAGAGTCTGATCCAACCCTGAAAAAACATTCACTCCAGGGATGAGCTCCAAATTCAACTTGTATGAAGAGTATTCCAAATCATTTTCAGGATGAGGCAGGGACGCCCTCAAGAGAAACTGTGCAACACACAAATGAATTAATCACCAGCAAAATCTGATTATAAACATTTTACATGCCTTCTTCAACAGATGCAAGAATGTTGTCTAAAATATAACACATTAACAGTGAATATTAATACTCTTTAGAACTCGGCACTTCCCAAATGTGATGATTTAGAAGATGCTGATTAATTTTCTATAATAGCAGTGCAGGCATATTTTGATGCACTCATTCTCTTATGCTTGTTTCTATAGTAACAATTCATTTACATACATACTTTACACAATCTTAAATTAATAATAAAATAATGAAAGAACTTTTTGTTATTTAACAAAGGCATAGATCTACTGTAATCATTGAACAGCTATCCTTCTTTGCATTTGGTATGCAAGTGCTTTTTATAAAATTTTATTTTTTTTAATATAAACTACTAGAAAAAGGAATAAATGACCATTTCTAGCTGCTATAATGCAAGTGATAACAGGATCTGTTTTTAGTAGTATGAAAGAAAAATGTACAATGAGAGTGTCATTTTTTTTTTAAATGTCGACCCTGATAAATTGCCTAGTATATGTGAAGTAAAACACTAGCACTGTTATTGGGACAAAAAATACTTTTTTTAGTGTGTATTTTTGTTCACATCATCCACTATTGATTATGCTTATATAACAGCATGTCCCTGAATGTTTGAATCCATATTTCTTCCTGTGCAAGCACTCATAATAAGTAGTCCATAGCTATTTTTTATACCTTAAAGAGCTTAGCAGAAAGAAGGCAGCAATTTGTCCGTTGGCTTATGTTAGATGTTAAGATATACCTGTGGACAAAAGTAAAACCACTGCATGAGCAAAATTTTACTACAGAAAACACTGAGACAAATATTCCACTTTATTTAACATACTGAGCAATCTTGGCAGACAGCAATGCTCCCTGGAGACAGCCCCATATCCCAGCATGCCTCAGTGGCTGTTGAGAGACGTTATCGCCCCATGAATCACCATCCCAGGATTCTAACACATTTGTGGTCTGTAAGGAGCGATCCAGAGCCTTGCTCCAATGTAAATGTGCAGCCCTGCACACAGATTATACAAACATATAGAAAACAATTCTCACTAACTCAATTAATTAGACATACAACTACTTACATATAACGTATAACTACAGTACATACTTTGGATTTCCATTGTAGAAATGCAGGTTCCCAAGGTCATGCAGAGCTTGAATTTGCAGTGAGTTATAACAGTTTGCCTGAAGGTATTCTACAGTGGTAAAGAGGAAATGTTTAGCCTCGAAAAATCAATATTGTATGTGTTAAAAATGATGCGATTTTCAGATAGAAATTCTCACTGATAGAGCTGTTATAAGAGGACAGGATGGCCTGGATATGTAAAGGAGCTAAGGGCGAGCTGTACATAGAGCCCACAGAGCTGTAGTCTTCATTGGATAGGTCTGGAGGACCGATGGACGGGGCACTGCTGGCTGCTATATTAAACTCCACTCTGCCATGACTGGAATCCTTACAGAATGGCACCTCTATTGCTAGAGAGTTTAAGAGAGAGAGCATATAAGAGAGCAGATTACTTACTGTATGCAAAAAATATAAAGCATTAAGACCCACTATCCAAATTATGCATGCACAGTCTAAATGCAATGGTGGGGTCGGTTGGGGGAAAAGGAAGGCTTGTATGCGTTCTTGGAAATTTAAATATCTCTTATCAGAACAACAGAGGTCTCTAAAAAGGAGGTACAGGAATAACAATTTATGCCCATGTCTAACTTGACTCATCATGATTTAATCTCAGCTGGATCTGTTACGATTGGTCTCTTAACAAACTAACTAAAAAAATGTCCTGTGCTCCCTTTAAGCACACTTAACACTGTTCACCTTTACCTTTCTACATCAATATACTGTAGATAATTATGTATAAACCCATTAAAAGGTGTCACCCAGATAGTGCATGTTCCCTTGTTCTCATGTTTTCTTATGCGTTTGTTGCCTCAGCTTTGCTCACCTAAATCTAGAGTTCTGTAAATGTTCTTTTTTAATATATAAATAAAATTAAGTTGATTTCATGCTGAGTTTCAAATGGACACCATAAGAAGGCTGATGTCCAGTGCATTCTAACCATACTTCTAAGGCAGACTGCATGAAGGACAGTAAAAGGGACTCACAGTGCTGTGTGTCAGCTAGCAGAAGCATGAGCAGTGTGCGGCTGTGCTGGAAGGCACGGAGCGTGTGACTTCTCTTGGCCAGGGAATTTCTGAGGCAGTGCAAAGTGTCTTCAATGTCCAGCGGGACAGAGACCACACACATGGCTCTTTTCCTCTCTGCAGACATGATAAACAAGCGTGTTGTGCACCATCTTGTACAAGTTAGACTTGCATTTTGCACGGTCAAGTGAACACCAAAATAGTGCACACTGCTATTCAGACTTCATAATTTAAAACACTATGGACCGAAGCTCTTGATCCATGTCGGTTTTTACCTGCCAATTCCAGAGGTTCTGAGGCAGCACTGCTTGCAGCATTCTCACGCCAACTCTCCAAACTGGAACTTAAGAGCAGCTGCTTGCCTGCATAGTTCCTACAAGTCACCTATGGATAAGCGTCAGAAACACAGGATTATTCTAATGCACAGAGAATAGATGGCATCTGTGGCAATTATAAATACCCAAAACATTTGTTCTACCTTTTCTCCAGTGACCATTTCTGTGTAGGTGAAGTGTGGCTGAGGGACTGAAGGTCCTCCAAAATAGCTTATTCTTTCCAGCAGCCTTCTCTGAGCATATACCAGTGCAGGGGTTATCATATGAGTGTAGTGTTCCCTGGAACACAAGACACAAGACATTAGCTTCCTTATTAAGTGATTGTTTCAAACAAGAATTATGTACAATTTACAACCACAAAAACAGGCAAGTAGATCTTTACTAGTGTCTTAAAAGCTTGTTTGTTGTTAGTAACCTCAACCACCTACAGTATCAGCCAACGAACAAGAATTGTATAAACTGGTATTTTATAGCTTGAAGCAATATAATTATTTTGGTCATTTTCCAATTCCCACCCACCAGCTAACTCTACCTTATTGCACAACATGTACTGCAAACCGTAGGACCTTTTTGAAGCGTATTTTTCAGTATAATGCACTTCAAGAAAAGCTTTAAAAAATCTCTCATGCATGAGCTCATATACCCATGATTGACCAATGTTGCTGTGATTGACAAGATAAAGAGAGTAATTCTATTCTTGTCATCCAAAGACGATAGGCAGTTGTGCTCCCTAATCTACCAGCCATGGATAGCTGCAGCACCACTGGGACTCTCCTTATGACAGGGTGAACACTTTTCATATGTCCAGAAAGTTTATTGAGTGGTAAATAAATCATGGCCTAATGCTATCATAAAATGTTTCTTATCTACAGGATAACAAAATAACACATATTGACAGCAAAAAAAAAAAAAAAAAGTGAATCATTTGAAAATAACTTAATACACAACAGCAATTCAGAATCGAATGGTCAATATTGGTTCACATACCAATATTCCAATAGAATTGGAATGCTATATTCCATGTTACAGGTAGATATCAATGCATTTATTTTCATTCTCTCTACATTACTCAGTGAGATTACTCACCGTGTATAAAAGTTGTAGAGCAAGGCAAGATGAGCCAGTGTTTCCCATTTGGCCTGGTAGAAGAGAAGCTCCAGTGTGTGCAACACAAAATTCTTCATCCACTTCAGATCTACCAGCACTCCATTATTTAGAGGCCTGGCCTCAAACTCTTCACCTTCCTCATCATACACCTTCCATTGCTAGACACAAAGAGATCTTAACATCAAACATCAAACCCATTAGTATACAACTGGCTGTGTTAAAGTCTGCACTGAAAATGACCTGTAGTTTTTGCATCATGTCCATGAGCAGCTCTGAAGCCAGAGCCAGCAGTGGCGTGAAAACTGTATAGAACTGATCCAGTGTCAGTGTACTGGGAGTCTCAGAGCTCTGGCTACACTCCACCAAAAATGCAATAGTGTTGAACTGATCCCAAAAGACCTCACACACCCATTGTAGAGATGTCCAAAGACCTCCACGATGGGCCAGAACCTGCACAAATATTCAAAAATCACAACAATATCACTAGCATCCAAGCCAAATAAAGAAAAGCGCTTTTGGATTAAGTGTGGGCTTGGCCGCACCATGGCTCTCCTGAGGTGTAATGAGGCCTTGTAGATTGTGTCCAGTGGGTTCAGTAGAATGTGGCGTGTAGAAGTTTCATTTGTTTCACTTTCTGAGTCACTGGACAGTTGTGTGTGTGGAGTTTCCTGCTCACTCTCCGTCTCACTTTCCCCAGACCCCTCTCCAATGATGTATGGTGTCCCTAACAAGATTTATTTAGCTCATAAGTACATACAGTATTAGTTGTACAGTAAAATCTAAAAGACTAATCACAATCCAAGCAGAGGACAAGAATTCCAATATTCCAAAGGAATACACTGTATTTCTGAATTTTATATTAATTTAGTTACCAGGAACAAACCTGTTTTTATAAATGTAGCACTAATGTAAATGTTAATGTTAAACAAGCTTAATTAGTAAATGATTTCACTTTTTATCATGTGAAAAGATCCACAATACACAAATCCTTCAATTGCTCAACAAATATACCCACCCTGCCTTTTATCCTTGGCTCTAGAAATGATGGGTTTGACGTTTGAAGGGCTTAACTCAGGAGGTTTGGGGTGCTGGGAAATACTATTCCATTTCACAAGTGCTCCAGTATGTGCCAAAGAGAAGACGTGCAGAGGCAACTTGCTGTAACTGTAGTTTTAAGCAGAAAGAAAAAGAAGTCACAGTGGTGATAACTGTAAGCATGAAAAGCAATTCTCTTTCATTTAAAATAAAAATAGTATAATAACTGCTGCTTAACTGTGCAATTAATAAAATAAAATAAATAAATGCTTACAGCACAGTAAAACATTTTTGCATATACTGTACAGTACCAGTTAGGAAGCTGGGGTCAGAGCGCAGGGTCAGACAGGATACAGCGGCCCTGGAGCAGATGGGGTTAAGGGCCTTGCTCAAGGGCTCAACAGTGGCGGTGCTGGGGCTCACAACACTTTTGCATTACTCTATCTATTTATCTATCTTTATATATAACCCAAGTAGTCAAGTCATGACAGAATGCATACTTTAGGAGGCCTTCAGAATGTAGCATAGGTAATAAAAACATTTCTTTCTTAAACTTTGACATACACTTCATACAGACATACAATATATCGGCTCTTGAGTATGTAAGGCTCCAGTAAGCAATTTAGTCAATTATTTTGTTGTTGACAAAAAAAAAAATCACTTATGCAGGACATGGTCCTGTCTTGATTATTGCCTACTTTTAAGACTATAATAGTCCTTTTTAAAAACATCTCATCAAGGTCATATGTTTTCGTTCCCCTCATCTTTATACTACAGTATATGGAACCGAGAAAAATGATTGAAAATGTGAATGAAAATTTTGAGGTGTTAATAACTCTGTCACTTACTGTATGTTTTTAAAGGCTATTATTTTAAAGAAACTTTAAAAATGAGACGGGCTAACTGTACTATTTCATTAAATCTGTGCATGCATAAATACACTATTTACACTTGCACAATCTGCACATGAAACCACAGTTACTTATACCAATTATACACTTTTAATTGTATCACTAGAGGTTTCCTTTAGTTAATCTCTTTATATGTAAATTTACACAAACTCAGGAGCTCTCATAGGTTTCGAATATTGAAAAGTGTAAACGTTAAAATATTTCCTGTGACAATGTAGGCGTACCAGTGTTGGAGAGGTGTTACTGGTTGAAGTTGTAAGTTCCTGCGTAGCAGACCCAGATGGGCTTGAGCCAGTGTCAGGTTAGTACAGCATCGCCAAGGCAACTCGTCTGAGCAGACCTTCCTCATCACCCTCTGACACTGGTGCCTTTCCAGCAAACCTACGTGTTTCATTATCGTCTCCACTGCCTTATACTCTCTGGCAGAACATACAATGCATCAGCACATACTACACATAACATCAGATGAGAAGAGCAAATGAGTCCTGTTAGAGCTTACTTCTCATAGTTTGACCTGGATGTACATTTTTTTTGCGACCCATTCTTCTTTTTATTACCCGTGTTTATCTGGTAACAGACATAGGACCAACAGTAAGAAGTTGAAGGATTCTTGATGTTTATTAGATATTAATGAAGATGTACATGTGTAAGTATGTTTACCTTTTTATTTACTTTTTTACTGTACTGTATGATAGACAACGTGAACTTCTTCTGATCTTTTTTTGGTTTCTCATAAGGCTTCTCAGGAAACATCATCAGACTTTCATCTCGGCTGTAATCAAGCACACATTTTAGCCACACAACCAGACAAGAACGCAAATATGTGCACACATACAGACACATATACAGACCTCTTAATCCAAGTGAAGATTTCTCGTCCCCACTGTATTAGCAGTTGTAACTGATCTTCTTGCAAAGCTTTCTGTAGTAGGAGCGCAGCAAACTCCATGAAGCAAGACATCCGTTTAAACTTCATCACTATTGGGGAACATACACATATATACATTACAATAACTGTTTATGTTTTTTTTTTTTTTAAAGTGTTTAAAACTGATCAATGTTGTATTTTTGTGTAATATCTTACAATTTTTGAAGGCATTCCTGAGGGAGCTGGAACCAATGACCTTATACAGAATTTTGGGATCCTCTTTTCCACTGAGGTCATGATCAAAACTGTCTGCTGCTTAAAGAAAAGGTACTGACACTATAACACTGATTTAAACATTTTTATCACTGTAAAGAGACGCTTCACAATTAATTCCTTATGGTGCTAGCAAGTTCAGAAAAAATATCTCAGTATCTTCTGGACATGCTGTTAAAGAAAAGATGGGGCAGTGTTATATAGTCTGACACAAAGCAACAAGGTTAAAACATGGTTTTCCTGTCCTGTGTTTAGAGGGTTCAACACTTCGCTCTCAGCTTTATACCTTCTCTGTTCCAGGCTGGGTTATCACTGTCTATATATGGATCCATATATTCATGCTGCTTCAAAGCCTTCAACTCCTCACTAGGTTCATCCTCCGGTGCAGTCTCCTGTGCAGCCTTCATCTGGAGTTTATGGACCTGACAAACAAAACACATCCGCTATAATTTACTACAAAGTCTTAAACCATGTTTTTCTGTGTTACAACGCTAGCAAGTAAATATATTAGTTACAAAAAAAAAAATACCTTGATGAATTTGTGCTCATGACCTAAATTGGAACCACTACATGTTTTTTTTTTTTTTTTAAACCTGTTCAAGACCATTACCAATATGATCCCACAATAGTCAAGGATGGAGCTTGGACAGTGGTGGGTCAGTGGTTAAAGATCCTAGGTTACTGATGAGAACATGATTGTCAAGTTAACACTGCTGAACGCTTAATCAAGGCGTCAAACCCTTAAAAGTTTCAGCGGGACATATCATGGCACTCCCTGAGCTCTGAATAAAATATATACAGTATCTGACAGTATGTGTGACATTATACATTATATTCATTAACACTGTACATTCATGACATTAGATTATTTATACATGCACTGATCACTGCTACTGTATATACAGTAGATAAGACAACATAATGTATACACAAAGTTCAGTAACCGCGTTATCCAGCCTGATAGTGGATCTTGAGACCATATCATATCATTTATACTGTAAGTTCCTTACACTTTATTCTAATTATTCTAATATTTCCATATTTGTTTAATTTTAATAAAGCTGCTTTACAGCAATGACCATCATACATTTACAATTGAGTTAAATTGAATATTGGGATTATTAGTCACGATACAGGAAGAGTTATAGATTTTTTAACATGAATTCACCCTATCATGCTGCTGGAGACTCTCAGTCATCTCAAGGAGAAGATGCTTGCCCTGTTCCATCACTGCAGATGCCATACGGTCTTCTTTCAAGGCTTGCAAGGCCTACTCAGATAAAAATACAATTCTTAATAATGCAGTTTTAGCTTACTTTATTTCTATATTTAGTGAACAATGGAAATGAGTAGAATAAGTGATTACAAGCAGCAAGTTCCAATGTCTTTCGGAGGAATTACTGATTCATTTGAACAATTTCTATTTTATTCTAACTTCTATTCTCGTCTAATGTACAATCTAAAATAGTGTACAAAATATACTGGTATGATCAAATGTTACGAGAACACTTCTTGCCTTGGCTAAATAGTGTGTGATGCAGGCCACCATATGATATAATGATTCAATAGCACTGACAGGTCGTTTGTGTTTCAATGCAGATGGGATCTCCTGCAGCACCATCAGACACTTCAATAGCACCTGAAACAAGCAAAATAATGGTTCATAATGTTCCTATGGTTTCATAGTTAAATAGTTGAAATCTAAAGACTGCAAAAACATTAGCTTCACTTTTTTAACTGATTTATCAGCAGCCACATGTGGCAACACTATTACAATAGTAGCCAAGGTATTATTACAAAAGATCTGCAATAAAATAGAACAACATACACAATCATAAATCACAAAGGGAGTGAAGAAAATATCCAATTACAGCACATGCTAAAGTATTTATTCCCCTTTATCATCACTTTCTATTAACTCTTACAACATGGTGATACTGGCAACTCCTTGCAAAAATGCTTAATAAGCGTCTACTTGTTTTATTGACCAATCAGATTCAAGCGTTCAACAGCGCTGTGACATAACCATTTTTATCAACCCACCTGAATCACATGGTCTGATGGGATCTGATAGAAGATAAGTGGTGCCAGGAGGCCATAGCAGCTCACTACAGCCTGCAAGGCAGCACTGCTATCATTGAGATGTAGAGACAGATCTACAGCCACCATCATTCTCTCACATTCTGCAAGTCTAGCCTCCTGTGGCAACGATTAGGAGAATAGGATTAAAGAATATTTGCATTTTATTAGCCACAAAACACTCACTTTTGCATTTTGCTAGATGAAAGGCCTGTAGTACTGTACAAATTCACTTATGAGAAGATATGAGGAACACATGAGATGCAGGTGATAAGGCTCTAACCTGGCCCCAGATCAAAGGGCTTCCATCACCGAGGGCGTCACAGTATAATGCTCTCTCCTGGATGTGGATATCTGTCTGCATGAAGATTGAGACGAGGAAAAGCTGCTGCAGTAGTGGAGAGGAGAGTTGCAATGTCTTTGGGCACAATCTACAGGAACAAATATAAAACAAATAAGACATTTAAGGTCTCTGATGGTGTTTTCAGAACATCAGATAGATAGTCTCCATTGATATACATGACTAACTTTGTCTGGGCAAGCCCCTCAGAACATTCCTTGTCCACTGGTTCCTGACATGCTCCAGAATCTGCTACTGATGGAAGTGTAAAGTGGCTCCAAATCTCATTGCAGGCTTTCTTGGCTGATGCATACTGGCCTGTTTGGTAGGCCACCTGGAGCAGAAAAATTAAAACATTATTGGTGTAAGCCTTATGCGTTATACCGCAGATTTATATGCACGTACCTGAGCCAGATGTGCCCAGGCTGTCAACAGAGGCAGGGGGAGGGAGACTAGCACCGGCCTAGTGGTATCTCCAATAGTGCTTCCAATTAGGTTGCATTGAGCATCATAGGCTGCCACAGCAAAGATATACTTCTGGTTGGGCTCGAGGCCACTAATGCAAAACAGGCGTTCTCCTCTAGAAGGGATCTAATTGGATCAACAGACATAATATTTGACTCAGTAATATTTCGCATAGCAGAAAATCACAAGTACATTCTAATATGCTGTTCATAAATTACTTAATATAATATTATATAGTTGTGTATTATATAAGTGTGTATTTTAATTACTTAATTGCCTTATTTTAACCCTTTACTTATTGTTTCCATGTATGTACTGAAATATTTATTTTCATTAAGGAGCATAAAGCTTACCATTTCACCAGTGCCAACCAAGTGGCAGTCTCCAATCCGTACTTTCAGGTTAACACCTTCTACTTTTCTTCCATAAATACGGTACCAGCAAACCTGCACCAAACCAAAGTGAATATTTAAAATATGTTTTGCATCTTTACCTCTACTACCGTATTGTCCCTAATGTTGTCAGAATAAAAGAACTGTTTTTTTTTTTCCAGGGTATGAACATGTAATCACAGCCTTGGATGTACACTAATGGTCTTCAAGTACCTAAAATCAAATTACATATAGTATTTGATCGAAAAGATTTTCGATTGTGCCACTGCATTTACTGTTAAATAATACGTGCAGAAGATACAAAGTACTCAGGTAAGAGTACAGTTCTAGTAAGGAGTTCCTGTACACAAAAATGAACCTGTTTTTTTATCAGCAAAGGAAACTGGTCAGGGTGGAGTGCGAGGTGGCTAGAGTCAAATGCAGGACAAATCTATAAGAAAATATGTTCTAGTCTGCTAGAGATTCGTGACTGAGGTAGGGGGTAACCATCCAAGCACAATAACAGCCAAAGCTACACTGAAGTCGTTTAAAACTAAGAACCCAAATACTGGTCCAGTCAAAGCTCAGGCATCCAGGCCTCAATTCCACCAATGATGTGTAGCACGACTTGGAAATTCTGTTCAACAACAACCTCCACCCAATCTCTGAGTGGCGCAGTGGTAAAGTGCTCGCTGGTTCGCTTCCCGGGTGATGCTGTAACCTCCCGAAGCCGGAGGTCTAGAGAGAGCTGATTGGCCGAGCTCTCTCAGAGGGGAGGGATGAGAGGTACTTAGTGGTCCCGCATTAATCATGACTCTACAGCCAATAAGGGGCGTCTGTGAGCTCACGCAAGCGGAAGGAGCGGATAGCGCTGTTCTCCGAATGTGTTACGCTGCCCCCAATGGTGCGTGAGCACGAATAAATTAGGGAGAAAATCGGGAAAAAAATCCAAAAAGATTTTTAAAAAAAAAGATATATTGGATGAATCAAATGGTAAAAATCCTGATTGAATCCACCTCATTTTGGATTTCAACACTATAAAATGTGGAAAAGTTCAAAGGTGGTGAACACAAAGAAAACAAAGGAAAATGTTCACACAGCAGTTGTGTGGTGAGATTACCTGCTCCTCTAGCACATATGGTGCTGGTGTGAAAGTTAAAGCTCGGTTGCTACGTGACAGCAGCACAGGAGCTGCAGGAGGTTTGCACCCTTCTTGTTCTCCTGAACCCATTTCTGCAGAAGTAACAGCGCTGACCAGCAGTTTCTCCTCAACCCCTGCTTTCTCCAGTAATGCCACAGCCTCCTGAACAAGGACAGTGCAGCAAAACAGACATTACAACATTTTCTACTTGTAAAAGATTTAAAGAATGATTTTACCTTCTGACCTCAAGCAGCTTTTTGGTGCCTCCTTTAGTAGCATCTTTCTTGCATGAAAGTAAGGCCTTCTGTTGCAGAAACAAAGCTCTGGAGATTTTATTCTTCTTAATCTTCTGTTGCAGTGCGCGTTCTGTTACAAATAAGTAAGAACATTGCAGCACAGCTCAGACTTTATTCTGTTTCTACTGGAAAAGACAATCTAAAAGTGACAGTGAGTGAGAGCTAGATGGGTTACCTATTTTGGTTCTCTTTGTATGTAGAGAATTGGACTGTCCTAGATCACTCTGCATAAGTGGTTTCTTTCTCCCCTCGGGATACTCATCATCTAATTTGGAGAAACATAAGTCAAGTGCTATTAAACACACAAACATATAAACATCAGCACTAGTAGTAGTAGTAATAAAAGTTGTAATGTGGTAGTAGTCACTAAATCAAATGCTAAAATTAATGCATTTGATTTAGTCACTCATGACTACTACTAGTCACTAGTCAAGAGGGGTGAAGGATCACCTACCTGGGTAGATATCTAAGAGTTTGAGGGATACTCTATGCTGGAAACCCAATAGTTCCATATGGATATCCATTGAGAGAGATCTCATGCATGAACTGCTGGTACTCTCAACCTGTCCATCCCCAGAAGATCTCAGATGTTCTCCACTAAACTTCTGAATAAATATCACAAAATCACAACTTTCATTTTCCAGTATATCCAGTACTTTGTATCAATTACATTCAAGTATAATTACATAAAACATGCTATTTTATAATTAAGTTCTTTCTGCCGACTTCACTGGAGTGCAAAGTTTGCTCATAACTTCAGTTCAAAATTGCAACAGATGTCAAAAACATCTGACAAAAACATATAACAGAAGAATGACTATATATAAAATAAAAGGTCTACTACATTCAAAAATGGATCATTGTGTATGTTTTAATCTGCATCTTCATATAATCTTGATGAGAGTTTCTTGTTAACTAATAATTTGTGTATGCAATCTTTGTTTAACCATCATGTTGGAAATGCTAGACTCCAGTGTAGTGTGTGGTAGGGTACTACCTGTAGATATACGATATCAGCGATGGCAGACGCATCATGAGGGAGACATACAGTCCTGCCTTTTGACACACACTCAAGGCCTTTCTCCAGCACAGTCCAAGCCATTTCAAGATGTTCTGCATGTGAGTTCTGGAAGCATGTAGATACTCATTACAATTACGCCATGCTTACACCTAAATACTTAATATCAGACCATTTCATTATCGTACCATACTAGGTGTGGCTGTAGGTTTCTCTATAGGGGTGGACTGCTGAGTATTGCCTTCATTAGAATCTACACAGAAACAAGCAGCTTAATGGAATTACATATAGTTTATTTTAAAAAAATAATGTATTTGATTTAGTCTAGCAAATTAGAATTTTATAGTCTCATATTAATTCTAATAAGTGTCAGTTAAGTCAGGGAAATAGTGTGGATCTGAATGCCTTGTGTTAGGATGGTCAGCAAAGGCGAGTCTTCACTGCCCTCCAGCACTGTGGCCAGTCTAAGAGTCATCTCGGCCACTGCCACCGGGTCTACATCAGCCAGCTCACACTCATAGGCCACCTCACACAGAAGGTACAGGGTCTGGACCCACTGCATAATAAAGCCACAATTAACTGCATTAATTAATCACACAAGTGATGTCTTGCTTACCAACTAGTTGTCTCTTTGAGTTTAGGTGAAAGTTGGAAATCGTATTTCTGACTTAGAGTGTACAGTTGAACCTGATTTAATTAACTGCAATATATAATGCATTCTGGACCAAAGAATGCAATAAATCTAGATAAAGTTCACAAAATACTAATGCTTATTTTGATGAAGTTCTATGTAGTTTGCAGTCAGATTTCCCATCAACATACATTGTCTGGTTGAAAAGTCTTCATTTGGATTTAAATTTATTTTTAAAAATCTTGGGATAACTAGTGCAGTGATTAATATAGTGCAGTTACATCTGGTAACAATTGTTTTAACTCTAACTGATGCATTGATTAGTTTCTCATTTCATAAACAATCATGTTGGAAGATTCAATTCAAATCAATTTAATGAAATTCTATTTGTATACTGCTTTTAACAATGGTCATTGTCACAAAGCAGCCTTACATTAAAATGTGTGGAAATAACTATATCAGATTGGGAGACGGTGACAATGAAAATCTCCCTGTGATGACAAAAGGAATAAACCTTGAGAGGAACAAGACTCAAAAGGGAAACAAACTGTTCCTGGGAATTTCAGTCCAAACCTATTAAGTGACTGCAGTCACAAGGCATCACAGAGAATCTGTTTGGAAACGCAGTCTGTGGTCGAGAAAAACATGTTACTGTGGAACATGTTTCAGCAGGATCAAATTATTGGACTGCATCAAGCAATGAGAAAACTAAGTAGATTACTGAAATGATGCGAATTGGGCTAAGAACTGTGCAACACATTAATAAAATTTGGAAGAATAGTGTTAAACCATCAACTTCACAGGTCAGGGGGGGAAAAAATCATAAATGACATGCTCGGAGATCACTTAAACGCTTGGTGACGTGCCAACTGTACAAGCTTCTGGCAGTGGGGTTATGATCTGGGGTTGCTTCAGTTGGTCAGGTCTAGGGTCAGCTAAGTTATGTGACAATAAAATGAACAAAATGCTTGATGGTATGGGCATATTCCATGACAACAATGCCAACATTCAAACTGTGAAAGAGTGGTTCTGGAGGCATGAAGAATGTTTTTCACACATGAATTGGCCACCACAGTGGCAGAGTCCTGACCTTAATCCCATTGAAAGTCTTTGGGATATGCTTAAGAAATCTTTACAAAGTGGTTTGAGTTTCCTGTCATTAATACAAGATCAACACTGGTTGGAAATAAATGTTGTGCCATTGCATAAGGTTGTTGAAACAATGCCACAGTGAATGCATGCGATAATTAAAGCTAAAGGAGTTCCAACTACATATTAGAGTGTGTGACTATTTTTTCACCAAGCAGTGTATTTCTGACCAATATCTAAAAAAGTTCTGGATGCTTTATGCATCTTTAACTAGGAAACAACACTAAAAGGTGATGTAGTTTACTTCAAAGATACTAACATCAAGTCAAACCAGAACATCAATCTGGCATATAAATACTGTACCTTTTCTGAGAAGTTCTTTTTGTCTATGTAGCATGTTGGGTCATAGTGTCTGGCCTGAGCTCTCTGAAACACAGGCTTACATTTCACCCAGAGGAACAGTACAATATCCAGCACCAGGTCCTCATCTGGTCTGATGTCCTAAAAACAGATAAATATACTCTAGTATACATAAGGACAATCAGCAACGTTTCACCGCTAAAATTACAAGTTACACAAAATGGCAGAGCTGTGTGTATCCGAGAGCTGACCTGGGCTGCCTCACACACGCACACATGCAGAGTCTGGACCAGATTTAGGAGCTCATCTGTCATGCTAATTAGCCCAGAAGACTGCTCTTTATCTGTGAGTGAAAAACACAGAAAGTGGTTTGGGTTGGAAAAAATCTAGTACAGAAGAATGTAGAAAACATCCACAGTATGAGCGTGTATGAAAAGATTGGTACAGAGCTATTTGTATATTACAGTATATGATAACTTGTCCTTTTAGCAATCAGGGACACCTTACAGTATACAAGTATTTCCCTTATGATCACAAAATAATTTGACTTCATGTATATGGAATAAAACTCAAAAGATTGTGCTGATATGTGAAAATAATCAAGAACCAGGTAGTGTAGCCTGACATGAAGAGTTACATTATGTTTTACTCATCTTCTACCACAGCCAGTGTGAACAACTTCTAGATATTAAAAAACCAGGACATACTTTTTTTTATATCAGAAGTTGATAAGATCTTGATAGTATCTTAGTATGTTACAAAGAAGTCCTGAAGACTTGTAATATCTGTTCCAAGCGATGAAACCAGAGACTAATACCATAAAATCTAAATAATTCCTTTTTCACAGAATTTTTTTTACATTTAAATAGTTGCTACCAGATTGAATCTCAGCCATGAGGTCTTTGTTCCCCAGCCGGACCCTTTGAGAGGACATGAAACGCTCCACAGCCTCCAGCAGAGTAAGCTCCAACTCAGCCTTCCGGAAGACATGTCCCTCCAGGCTCTACCAAAACATTGAATGCACTGCTAAATGCAAAGCAAATCATTTAGAAACATTTCTTCATCATTTCACCAGCTGACTTACAGACAGGATTGTAACAAGGTTGTCTGAAAGGCTGCAAAACATGTCCCACTGTTCATATCTAAACAGCAGCTTCACAAACTTCACTGCAGCATCCGCTGAAATATGATTCTCACCTGCGGTAAAAATGTAAGTAACCATTAGCTAAGCATCAGATCCAGCTAAAACATAGAACGGCTAAAAATAAAGAATTTTAAGATTTACCAGCTAGTGCCATCTCCATGAGAGAGTAAGTAGGAACAAGGGCATTCAAAGACAAAGGCAGGCTCTCATTACGGATGCGAATGGAGCAGCTACCATGTCCTAAACCACAAAAGAAATTTCAAACCACAAGCTAAATCAAACAGTGGATCATTTATATACAGGATGGATCAGACAGGAGGGATACCAGATAGTATGCTGACGCCAGCTGACATGAGTTCAACTGTCACCTCCTGTATATCAGGATCATCTGGTATCCCAGTCTGCAGGGGTCTGCGGGAACTGTCCCACAGCGCCTCCAACAGCGCCAGGAACTGAGCAGCATTTCCCTCAAACAGCTCCATCAGGATGCGCTCAGTAGTGGTACGCGGCCATGGATTCTAGAATGAAATGTGAATAATAATAAAAAATGAAAAAAAAAAAGAGGATATGACAAGTAAAAACCTTTCTGTCAGTGGTTTGTAGTATCAATTTGTATCTGATTCCTTGCTATGCATAGTAGAGGAACTAACCATGGCAGAAAAGTATGACACTCACATTCTGGCCATCTCTGAGATTGGCCTTCTGTTTCAGCCTGAAAAATCCTTTAGGTTTCTTCCGAGATTCATACACTGAGCGTTTAAACACCATGACTGCTACCTGCACACCAACACAACAACGTTCTATTCAAAAGCATGGACAAACACATACTCACAATAAAACAGGCACCATAATGTATGCTATTTTTATATCTTAATGATATAATCAACAATATTAGTGGAAGACAACTGATTCCAAAAATATATAATTCCTGTTCCTAGATTGCTGTTCCTTAAAAAAAAAAAAGATAAGATGTTTTAAACACAGTATTGGTTAAGAAATGGACCTTAGAGAACTGACAAGCAAATGCCCCAATGGCATGTTTTTGTTTAAGCAAACATGCTTTTAAAAGATGAGTTTCATCCCTACTTTGATGGTGGCTTCTTTAAAGGCTCGTTTTGTCTCCGGTGATGATGGGAATCCACTCATCTTCTCCAGCTTCCCTAATTCATCTATTTTAGCAAGAGCTCTTCTAGCGAACACCTGGCCAGGAAAAGACACAATGCCACAATGCATAAGGGAAATTCCTAAACTAAGCCTACATCTAGGAGATGGAAAGAATACATGTGCAGATGTCTTGTATCTCTATGGATTCCATTTTTGGGGGTCTTCTTGAAAATTAAGAGTTATTTTAAAAGATTTTTCAATCTTTTAAAAAAAACATGCATTTAACACTTAAATCAGTAACAGAGTTGAGTTTTTTTTTTTTTAGCATAGTGTTATGAAATACAAAAAGGTGATAAAATAATGGCAATGCAAGTAGAATGACAACATGTTTGACCTCAATATGTTTCCTTCCATTCTATAAGTGTGTAATGCACTGTACTTTTCTTCTTCTGCATTTGATCTTTATCTTCATATTGTAAAACAAAATAAAAATTTACATTATGCATAACCTATATTGACTGACGTATTAAATATGATCTTTCAACATGGTATGTTAAAACGATTCTCACATAAATGCAAAGTATAATATTTTAATTATGACTTTCCAAGGTAAAGTTAGAATGAACTTAAACAGGCCAAAGGGGTTGTTGCTACAGTAGGTTTTATTAATGATTTTACATTCTTTATTTTAAAATGTACTTAGTTTATTATGAAGGACATGTCACAGATGTTCATGGATAAATGTAATTTACCATTGTTCCTTTGTGCATTATCTGTGGGACAGAAATGCCAAATTAAACATGGCATTTAATCTGAGGCATAGGTTTTATTAAACGCACTAAAATATTCATTAAAACTACAGTGAATACAGAAGCTGTGTAGGTATGAAACTGAGAAATAGAAATTTAAGGGAAACTGTAATACCATGTCCTTCTATCCGATCATTAATGTTCTAGCCTCATAAAGAAACATCAGTTCAAATCACTGAAATGGAAAACTGACCTCTCCGTGCACAGCAGCCTGGCCATCATAGTAACATTCACAAACACTACAGTAAAGTGTGGCTCTCCAGGGCAGGAAGCCGGGAGTTAGTAATGGGATGGATGTCTCCAAACACACACATGCCCAAAGTAAATACTCCAGAGCCTGAGAGAAAGAAACACATTGGATTGTTTAAAAGTGTTTAGACTGCACATGCTGCAGGACATGTACTATGCATAAAAGCATGCATGGTTGATTACCTGTGCAGTGTGGCTCATGGACATCAAGAACCTACATATGTTATAGATGTATAAAGAACCTGGAAAAGTGAAATATTATTACAGAAACAACCACATTATAGAAACATTTTACACTGCCTTACTTCAGTGAGAAGAGCTGCTGCGTTACTTACCATTGTACAACAACCAGCACAGGCTCTCATGGGGCAGGATGGCCTGCATCATGATACGCAAAAATGCTAGAATGCTAAGCAGTTTTCGCATCCAAGTGTAATCTGGCTGTTTGCACCTCTCACGTTCCAGGTAAAATACACACAAGCATTCACCGTACAGAGAACGGAACTAAACAAACACACAGGCAACCAGTTAACAGACTCAACAGGCCAAATCTATTTGGTCCAGTAAAATTTACTGACTAGCTTTTACAGAGGCATGGCTAATTCAAAAATGTCTAACCGTATGCTTTGCTCCTGCAGTATAAAAACCATGTGGGAAGAAGGCCTGCTTGAAGTGCTCCACATCTCTGATATTTTCCAAGCTGGCAGTGGAGAACCGGTGGAGGTAGCGAGTGTATCCTTGCCACAGGGACAATCTGTAAAACTACACACAATAATTATAACACAGAGCATGACCTTTATATTACATGTCTGTGTAATAAAGGATAAATTCCACTTTTAATGTGCATCAAAACATAACAGATCTTTATTTTTCTATATAATCCCCTTCTACACTTTGGCACTTCTCTAGTGCTCGGATATCATCAAGGTAGAAAGTTTTTTTCGGTACAACTGAGACATGATCGGACTGTCTGCTTTACATCTGAAATGCTGGCCTCCCAGGAACTCCTTTAATGGCCCAAATATTTGGAAATGGCTTGGAGTGAGGTTTGGACCGTATAAGGATGTGGGAATAACTCCCAGCTGAGTTCCTGTAATGTGTAAGTTGTGTACATGAACGATTGTGTGTACAGTCCTCATAAGCACACGAGTCTCTTCCGCAAGTTGCCGACAGAATATCCGCCAATTTTCAAAGATCAGGTGTTCCACTTGCTGAATGTTCATGGGAACAAATGCAGTGGGCTCTAAGCCACCTCAGCTGGGATTGTCATTGACAGATGTATGACCTTCTTTAAAACATTTGCACCATTCAAATATTTTACTGTGGCTCAAAGTCTCATCATCGCACTGTGCTTGAAGTCTTGAAATGTCAATAGGTGTTACGTCATTCAAAATAAATTTCAACACAAGACCCAGTTTGAATTGAACATCCTTCTTACAGTTGTTTATTTTATTACGATCATCTACATTACAGATACAGTAAATGACTGTAGCCCGAATTGTTGATAGGGATAGTGAATCAGTATCTTCTACCGTGTTTATAAATGGAAAAGGCACCATCACTAAGCAGATATTGTTTTCCTGATGAGCACGGCCACAGTAGACACTGTAAAGTGCACTGCATGAAATGTACGGCTCTGCCAGAATTTTTAAACACTGCACACCACTGGTGCAACTTGTAATGCAAATCAAAATTTTTCGCAATTTGCATTGAGCATCCTTGAGTCTGCAAAACAGACCTACGAGTTACTGCCTGTGTAGATGTTCTTTAAGTACATCTTAACTTTCTAAATTGCCCCAGGTGTGAACGAGTGTGTAAATGAATGTGTATGGGTGAGAATGAGAGTGTGAATGAGTGTGTTAATAAGTGCACCATGATGAACTTGATCATCTTTAATCAGCAGCACACACTACATTTAGTGCATCTGCTGTGTTAAGGATAAGAGTGACCTACTCGTTCGTATCTGGTCAGCGGTGGTCCTTTAGTGGTCACTCCTCACTTATAGACAATAAAGTGAAACTAAAATGTACAGTAGGTGTACCGAACACTTAATAAGGTAGCAACCGATAGACTAGACATAGAACTGATGTTTTACAAAAGTATATAAAAACTGGGAATAATAGAGAAAAGATCAAGATCTTACCTTATTCTCAAAAAGAAAATCTGCTATGTCCAGCAGTTTCTCCTCGTAATAAGGGCTCGGGAGACGAGGCTCGTATTTCTTCCAGATGTCAAACAGTTTCAATGACCTGATCACCAAAAACAAGATGAATTAGCCAAAGATTACATTTAAACAAAGGCATGACTTTAGGGGTTTACAAGAGAGTAAATCACTCTCTCTCTCTTCCTCTATATATATCTATCTATTGTATATATATATATATATATATATATATATATATATAGATATATATATA
>JAQQZT010000004.1:9888361-9905132 GCA_030068275.1 Clarias platycephalus | reverse complement strand
ATTGTTACTATTTTATTGGATGTTTTGCTGTAAGGTGTCCTTGGGTGTTCAGAAAGGCGCCTTTAAATAAAATGCATCATTATTATTATTATACCTGTCTACCTGCCAGAAAAGTTAAAATGCAAGCAAACTGACTGTACTGTACATACTGATGAGTGGTGGTTCTGTGTAATCCTGGCCTCCTGGTACAGCAGCTCTTTTAATTTACACTGCATATAGATTATCCTGGAGGCTTAAGACCTTCAGGTGTGTGCGTGTGAGAGAGAGAGAGAGAGAGCACCACGTAGAGTTTAGTGGTTTGGTCATGTCCTTGCCAAACACATCTGACTCAACTCTTCAACTAACTACTGGTTGCAATAAGTTTGTGTAAATTAGGGGGGGGGGGGGGGGGGGGTGTCACTGAACCATGCTGAGACTAAATGACAACACAGCACCAGAGAAAATCACTAAGAGGTGTTTGTAACTGATCAGAGCCACAGACATACTTTAGCAGTTTGGTGCAAATTCTCAGGCTGGGAAAAGGTAAACATCGTCTTTCCACTCATAATTAAAAGCAGCCTGGCTGAAAGTCTTACACAGACTGCGATTGACGGCCCGGCATTCCTAAGAGAGCAAAGTGTCTCAGAATAAGATCTCACTTCAGCCCTGACTGAGACGTAGCTTTGCTGAAGAGGTGTCTGGATTTCGTTTTACGAAAAAAGCAACAGGCAGGCATTCAAGGGATTTTTTGGATGCTGCTGCTTTGTCAGAAATAAACGAAGCTCACTACAAAGCGATGATATTAGATCATTTCTTTCAGCTAGCACCATAGAGCGTGAAACCTACTTCAGACTAGAGTTGGGATTCCGTATCATCTAGAGTTAGAAATAAATGCTACCAGCGTTGCCTGTCTGATCAGTCAAAAAAACGAAGGCTTCATTCTGACGGAACACAAAACGACACTACGCTGTTGAGTCAGCAATAGCAGAGCCACGCCCTGTGTGCACACAGCTTCCTCTGTGTTTATGTGCCACAACTGACTGTCTGAATGACTAGGGGGTTTATCAAGTGAGGGCACAAGTTAGTTTCAAACATCATCAGGTGATCAGCAAAACACTGGAAAGTCCAGCACAAGAATACTATTGTGTTGAAAGAGATATCCAACTTTATAACTATTATTTAGGATTTATTTCTACATGTATTAACAGAGGCAGGTTAAATTAATTAAAGGATTAAGAAAGACCACATGGTTCACCTCATTGACGTTAATCTTGGACTTTGCGGAGGACTCAAGGAAGGCACAGGAGTTCCACTGGCGGGCCAGGTTCTGTCCCTGCTCCTTTCCCACCACTCTCTCATCCTCCAGATCACATTTATTCCCCACCAGGATCATCGGCACCTGCGAATAGTAGGATGGTAGATAATGGATAAAAAGGTACACGTCTTCCACTTCTCTCCACCTCATGAGATTAAAACTAAATGCATGTTGCATACCTGATCCGCAAGCAATGTCTTTAAGACTACATGCAAAGCTCAGTCACCCCTAAACTGTTATTAAAATGCTACTAGTCTGTCAATATTGTGCATGACATTTGGTATAACTCAATATTTTACTGAATTATAATTTTACTGACATTCCTTAACAGGCAGCGTAGACACTGGAGATTCACATATAGTGTAATGGACCAAAAATTGACATTCGTCGGACATCCAAATACATGGCAACTTTATCGAACAGTACATTTATTGTAAATGAGTTTTTGGTCCATCCGGGTGAACAGATTCGCCATAAGACTACTGAGAAATCTCTGAAATGGTCTGCAACTCTTAAATACATACCCACCACTGAAACAAAACAAATTTTCAAGTTAAACATACCAGCACCTAGTAGTCAACTACAGTCTCGCAGTTTAGTATTGATAACATATAGCAGTTTTAGACAACGAAAACTTTTACACCATCCCGCCCCCACCCCCAATACAGATTATTTAATATTTGCATTGCATTAACACCGTAAATAAATTGCAAGCATAAAGGTTAACAATTACATTTTTGTGGATATTTCTACCTAGCTAGACCTCACTAACATCTTTAGTTTACTTTATTTAGCTTAGCTGCTTTTGGGCCGACTTGGCAAACCACTGCTTATGGTGTTAACCTGGTCGCGTGAAACCTGAACAGGGTGATAGACCACCCAGGACTGAATGAATCGTCTGGATTAAGCTGTGGAGTAACATAGGTCCTTTCAGCTCTCTTGGCAAAGTGAAGTTGATTGGGCTGAATGGTGAGAACTGTGACCAAGTTAATGTGCTGGTGTCCTTGTCTGCTGACAAGACAGCTGTGCTTCCCCTATTTTAGACACCAACAGCCACCAGTGGTTTGGTGCCAACTTTGTGGTACATGTTCGTGATCGCTATGAATGCAGAATTTGTAAATTTCTTACTGGACTATTGACACCACTATAAAGGTCATCCTGACTGTCAGGTGCAGAACCTTTGGACAGAATTAAGAAAGTAAATGACACTAAGGTAATCTCAGAAAGCAGTGCTAGACAGTGTCAATCTGTAAAGGACAGATATAACCCATGGTTTAAAATGAGATAGGGGACAGTCTTTACAAGTAGTTTGCATTTGTTAATTGTCAAAAGATAAAGAGAATGGAACTAGAGATAATATTTTAACATATAAAAACAGTGTCCTAAACAAAGATTTGGTCTAACTAAGTACTGCTAAGTACTGTTTAGGTTGTAAAACCAGGTGCATTATTTAGGGATTTTTGAAGAGCTAGATTCTAAATAAATTTATGAGAAGTTAGATTTCCTCTCATTTTCTAAGTCATTCAAAACAGCTGCTGGGAAGCCTGAGAGGTTAAAAACTGAAAGTGATTAGAAACCCCCTGCTGAGCCAGACAGTGCTGAAATGGAAGAGGAAGCTCGAAACTTTGAGATGAAAAACTCACACGAAACCCGGCCTCGACTAAAACTCTGACGCCCCAATTCAGTTTTCAGTTCATCTCTGTGGAGAAGTGAAACTTGTAAGACCAACTGAGACCTGGCTGTACAGAGAGCTTTTCTAATTCATCTACAGGCAGGAAAAGGACTGAAATAGCACACACCAGAGGGGGCTCATGACACCTTCTTCCTTCTCGGAAACATTCTGCGCAAGCCTGATATGCACAACACACACTTGTGCGTACGCCTTTCACTAGGAGTCATTTCCTGAATGCGCACACTACATTGTGTATACACCACAGAACTGGACTTTGACCAAATACAACTGCAAATATATAACTAGCACTACATGTAATGATTATAAGGAGTAAAAAAAAAAGTAACACGGACAATGGTTGTATACACCGATCAGCCATAACATTAATTCCATTAACGTTAAATACACTTCGTTTTTGGGTTGTGCCTTGAGCTCTGGTCCCTCAGGGTGTGGCTCTGCAGGGTCTGGGAGTTGGTGATGTTGCATCATTGGTGGTGGATCCTTTGGGTGCTGTTGATTGCAAGGTGGGGTCTCCATGGATCAGACTTATTTGTCCAGCTCATTCCTTGAGTTTGGAGGCCAGCTAAGCGTTGGTCTTTGGTCCCCATGGGCATGGGTGAGCCTCGTGTGCCTGTAACACTATCATCAGTTTGCTGGTGCGTATTTGGTAAGCAATGAGCTTTCAGTGGACATAATGTTATGGCTGATCAAGTATACGGTCCCATGTTGACGTATTTTAACAGCCAGTTCTCTGACAATACATCCAAAAACTACTGCTGTGATTATAAAGACAAGCCGACTATGAAGCATCGCCCAGAAGAAACTGAAAACCCAGACTTCTGTTAAAGTTTCATCATTTCATCTTAAGCAGATTTTCACTGCCACTGTTGCTTCTAGCCTGATAATTAGGGAGTTAAATCTACATTCATTTCTGTAAAGCTACTGCGTGATGATGATTATTGTTTAAATCACTACACAGATGAGCTCGAACTGAAATTAACAATTAAACAAAGTTCAAGTCTCATCAAAGCCCTGAATCCGTCAAACAGCCGCGTGAGATTAAAGCTATCTAGTAAAGAACACAGCCTGGAAGAGAAGAACAAGATGGGCAACTGAAGGGAAGCAGGGTTTTATAAAAATGATGAGTGAATGGCTGGACGAATAGAGATGGACAAGAAAACTCACATCATCAGTGTCTTTAACTCGCAGGATCTGTTCTCTCAAGTCCTGCAGGTCATTGAACGTAGACTGTGCAGTTATGGAGTATACTAGTGCGAAGCCCTGGCCGTTCTTCATGTACAGGTCCCTCATGGCTGTGAATTGTTCCTGTTAAAAATATATATAAAAAAAAAAAAACACAAGAACTGTTAAAGACAGCAAGATTAGTAATGCATTCTACTGTGGACAACAATGTGATCATTAAACAGAATGAATAATGCGAATTTTCTAAACTTACGGTCCCTTTTGACTGGACAAAAATAATTCACATAATGTCTGCCAAAATCACAACAAAAAAAAATTCAATACTTATCCAAAAAGCAGCACACATTTTCCAGACCCAGGCATAAAATCAAACACTGGCTGTATTTCAGTAATTAATAAGGAAGTAGCTACTATTTATTAACGTCCTAACAAGTCGAATACTTAAATCTGGCTTTAGTCTTGGCTTTTAGGTCTGACGTTTACTTATGCCTGCACACTGAACTATTGTCCTCATTTCTCTCATCATACAGTACATGCTTGGTTGCTTAGTATAAAATATAAAGTGTGAGAAGGCCACATAGTGGATATAATTACTTGTTTGCCCACAGGACAGGGTTGTACTTGTGATTTACTCAGCAGAAATAATATGTGCATGTCCCCTGACACAAACATCACTGCGGCTGAAAGGGTGAATAGCTCTGGAGCCTGGAGGACGAATGTGACGGACATTGTTTTTTTTTGTTTTTTTTACGGTCCTTGTTCTGTGTGCCATAAACACTACATATAAAACCCTGTTTCTTTGACATTCCCAAACTTCACATTTCTTACAAGGATTGTGGATGAAATCCGTCTGAAAATCGAGGTGATGAGCTCAGTCTTGGTAATTATTAACTGACTTGCTCATCCCAGGACATATTTCACATCATTTCAGTAGACTCTATATAGTTTGATTTAAATTCTGCAGCTGTATACTTTATGGATTTCTATTTCCACTACTGAGCGTCACCCAGAAGTTATTATTCTCTTTTGAGTCTCTTTTGGTTTCTCCCTCCTGTCACCTTGGGGAGTAATTTTTTTCTTTCCCACTGTATGGGATGTACGTCTTCCCCAGGATAACTAAAAGCTATGCTCTGTGATGTCATCTGTAGTTAAAAAGCACTACACGAGTAAAACTGATCCAAATTAATGTGAGGGCTGCACTGCTCTTCATAAACATCCTCTTGAGACAGAGACTCTCTAGGTGGATCTTCGATCAGGTGATCTTTTTCACTCATTTTGGCTCTTCCCTGTTTGACTGGGAAGCAATTCTGGAGCAGAAAGCCCAAGGACAGTGTTAGCCATCTGTTATCAGGGCTCTAGAGCTATAAAGCAGAGGAGTGGTAAACAGAAAACATGCCTTGCTTTTTCTCCGGGGATGGGGCCCTTTCTACTCTATCTACCTCCTCTGCACACCTGAGTGAGTAAGGAGGAATCTCCTCTGTTAACTCCGGTGGTCTATAGGTGCAAGATGAAGTAAAAAACCAAACACAAAAGCAAATTCAAATAAAACAGTACAACAAAACCAAAAACATAACACCAGGAGGAGGAGGATGTTTACGGTAGGAAACACGAGCCCAAATATACAGTATCTACGGATGTTTTTATTTGGGCTTAATCTCATCAGTAGAATTCATGTTATTTTAGAAATGCTATCAGTTTTACATGGCATTAATATAAGCACATGATGGCTTAAAAAAAAAAAAAAAAAAAAAAAAAAGCCTAAAGAAAGCCACAGAAAGAATTAATTCAACGGTTTTGCATTAAAGCACATTTAACAGGCTAATTCGTCTTCCTTGTGATAGTCATACAGCCATGTTTAATGAGCAATGATCCTGTGATCTGGCCTTTCCATTATGAGGTAATGTTGATGCGTTTCTGAACAAGCTATGGTGTTTTTTTTTTGTTTTGTGGTTGCGTTTATGCTTTAAAGATGTGTTACAGGCCGCCACAAAATACTAAAACTCGTGCACATAAACATGCATGACAGAACTGAAGAACTTTCTCCAAGCTGAACTCACCATCTACAAATGATTTTAAAAAAATTTCCCCTCAAAAAGAGCATCATAATGGATAAATGGAAAAGTACTATTTTCTAGATTAAACTAAATATGATTTTCTTTATGTAAATAATATAATAATGTGCGTCTGCATTACAGTATGAGTAATGTTTGGGTAACTGGAACAGCAGACAGAAATTCATCTATACTAACGCAATAACATGCTACATTTAGAGAGTTAGACAAGTCCACTCTGAAGTGGTGTATAAGAATTTCTGGATCGTGTTCTTTACCGTCCCTGCAGTGTCCAGAATCTCCAACATACACTGCTGTCCATCCACCTCTACTTGCTGCAAAGGAAAAAGAGGGGGGAAAAAAGGAAAATGAAAAATGACTCAAGTACATACAAAATAGACGCTGATGCTTTGCAGCATGTTTAGACTATATAATGATGTTACCCATAAAACACTGCGACACTCTTATCTAACTTCCTGCTGGCACACAAGCGACGCACAAAGCAACAAGCTAGCCCACAGGGGGCTAAATATTCTCTCACAGAATGGTTCAGATGGGTAATCTGGCTCCTGAAATGTTATCAATCTAAAGCAGGATCTAAAATAAACCTCATGCTAAAGCAGAAATGCATTATATAAGCATGAAAGAAATCCCTGGCTCTGGTTTTGGGGCTTTCCATGTCCTCGCCGCTTGGACGGTTGACAGTACTACACTGGCTCGTATTCAGTGTCGTACGGCGTTCTGTCAGCACCGGTAAACCTCACCCACAGGAAGTGCCCCTGGGGCACTAGCATGCGACGCGGCAAGGAAGAAGGGTGGTGACCCACATGGGACTTCCTGTTGGCATTTGAGAGAAGCTGCATTTTTAGTCACAGCTGTCATCTCAGGGCCTTGTGGTGTGACCATTAATAAACACAAATGCCAGTGAACATGACAGGCAGCAGATTTATGCATGGCCACAGTCTTTCCTTCCTCTCTGATCTGTCTCATTACCCACGTAGCTCAGGTAAATCACTGCACAGGAAAAGCGCGTGGGGTCCATTAAATGTGACCTATAATGCATGCACAGGGACAGTATTGTGCATGCATGCATGTGCATGTGCGCACACACATACACACACTTTCTGGCATATTACAGATACAACGCCTAGTGACAAATTCATGTGCCAGCATCGTTTGTTGCGGACAAAAGGAAGTCTGTCTAGTGTGATGGAGAAAACAGACTGATAGTTGGGGGGAGTTTAGTGATATAATAATTGCTATGGGGGAGAGAACATCCACAAACAGAACCGGAAGACGTCTCATTTGTCAAGTAGAACACTGAAAAGTATGATATTTTGAGAGAATTTACTTCAAATCATAAATTATTTTTAAGTGATCCTCATTATTAACTACATCTGCATTAAATCGCTAATCGTACGACCTTAAGGAACTTACTCACCTTTCTATATGAGTCTTCTATTGTGGGGTCATATTTCTCCACAAAGATCCCCTGAACAAACTGAACAGTCTGAAAAGAGAGAGAGAGCAAAAAACTGTTAAATTGAAATTCATCTCCAGAATTTAGTATTTAATTATGTCATGTTACACTGGACACAACACCACTAAGAATTGGAAGAGCGCTGCACAAGAAAACAGACATGAGGAACAGGGTTTATACTAGTCAAACTGGGAACATAAATTTTGGATTTGTGGTTTACGTAGCTAAGTAACGTTTTAAGGCAGGTGCTGGTACCATTTGTTTTTGACATGGCGGCTCTTTCAGTACAATTCTGAGATTGTAAAAAGTTGTAAGATTAGCTCAGCACACTGATGTCCTGTTTTACTAGGCATTATGAGGAATGAGAATGAGTGTGGGCCCTCGGGTAGGTTTTATTTACTTCCTTCAAATCAATGATCGGGACGTTCCAGACAGACATCTAATAATTCATCAGGCAGCAAAAGTCTGAGTGAAAGTGAACTGTAAGGTCTGAGTGAACTGTAAACGTTCCTCTGACATTTGGAAAGAGCTTAGATCGCTCATTCCTGATCAACACATTTTTAATCATTTTAAATTGTTTATAAATATTGTCAGAACTGTCAGAATTTTTTTTTAAAGCACATACTTTAAATTTGTGCTGTACTGTTACATTGTTTTACAGGGTGCTTAACTCATTGTCAGGTCCATAAGTATTTGGACCGTCGGTTTTCTAAATTTCGCTACAATGGATTTTAAAAAGAAGCGAAATGTGACTGCAGTGTAGATCTTTAATTCAAGGCATTGGACTAATAATTATAAATATTAGTTTTTTTTTCAAACTGGGTTGGGGTCAGGTCCAGTTCTTTGCAATAATTAGCTCTTGTGATGTTTTAATTGAGCATCTTGCTCTATTATGTAGCTGTACTGTGAAGCTCCATCCTACCAGTTTTGCAGCATCTGAGCAGAGACTATAGCTTCAGAATTTATCCTGTTACTTTTTTCAGTAGTCACACATTATCAATAAACACCAGGGTCCCAGTTCCATTGGCAGTCATATATACTCATGCCATAATACTGCCTCATCCATATACGACCGCTATGGTATGCTTTGGTATGCTTTTGGTATGGTATGCTTTTACATCAGCGCTTTCTTTACTTCTCCATTGCCTTCTCTTACAATCAAACTTTTTTTAAGCGTTCAAGGTCTTAAAATTGTAACAAAACCAGGGGAAAAAAAATACATATATATAATGTTCAATTCGGATATTTATTAAATTGTGATATGAAATCAAATTGACCCCAAATTTACCCTTTTGTAATTACTACAGTTCCCCACAAAACTGTCACTAATTTATCTACAAACTGTCATAAAGCACTTTGATTTGCTATGAATCGTCAAGACCTGTCCGCAAGATACACATGTTTAGGATCCCTGTGACTGCTGAAGCTATGAACTGCCCCATACACCGTGTAGAAGCTAGTTAATCAGACCAGTTGCTGTGTGCAGGCTTGGATTTAGCTATTGGAAGAGATTTGCTTTACCACCTGCATGAAAGGTTTTTAACGAGCATCCCATCGTGACAGTTCCAAGCTGTTCACATTAAGACTTAACAAGGAATTTGTCATATTTTTTTGGACTCTAGAATCCCTTATGAAAAAGGCACGGACAATTTTATATCCGCTACAAGCGGCCGGTCAATAAGGGGCGCTAGAGCTCCGCCCCCCTTAAAGTTAGGCAGAGAAGAATTCTACTTTAACATGTACTGTAATCATTTAACAATTATTTTAATAATGAAATAAAGTCATTTAGTCACAATGTTCCGTTGCATTTATTAATATAATTTATATACAATGTATTACGTTCATTTGTGTACATGTACGCGGGGCGCCGGACAAACGAGTGTCTATAATAAATTGGATTTTTTTCACATCATCCTTGGACCGCAGCACTGTCCTCCCACTTTTGTTCTTAGCGAATCCATTGTTTTTAAATATTTGGGCTCATGTGATTAGACCATTCCCAACTAATCTTATTAACGGTCAGCAGATTGTTAGTTAATGTATTGATTAGTGATTGATGTGGAAACCAGCTAAATATGAGAGGAAATTCTGTAATTTCTTTGTTAAAATACCCCTTCGCATGGCAATTGGATGAAGAAAGAAAAAAAGTTAAAGAGCTTGGACCAGATCGACCTGATCTTCTAATTAAGCAGCAGTCAAGTGATCGCGGCCGAGCTTACACTCTGTGCTTTTCCAGCACTTCTTATGGCTATTTACAGGCGATTATTAAAGATTTTTGCACCAGTCGCCACTGCATTTAAACATTTTGAGCTGAATTTCGATGCCTAGGATGTCTCCGATACCATGAAACAATGTACTGAACGCTTTCTGAAAAAGGCTGTTTGATTTTCCAGGGTATCACGATCACACCAGAGTGGAAATGTGGAGATCAAATCTTACAAATCAGCAAAAAGATTATAGGAGGGATTTATGCTGACTACGTGGATGGTGTTGTATATCAAATACAAGGACGGCTGATAATACAGCTGGGGAAAGCCCTGAGTTTGGGTCAATGACATTTCAAAGCTATAACTTGCACTTTGATTAGGAAAGATACTTTTGTTTTGGTGGTTTTTTCACCCCAAAATGGGAAAAATTCTACACAATGTGCAAACTGCACAATTGAAAAAAATAAAATAAAATTCATAATTTATGTGTAATATTATTGTTGTTACATGCATTGCTTGCATGGCACGGAAAACATTATCTCTGCAATTGTGCTAAATGGAGAATGGAGGCGGTAGAAAAGGGGGAAAAAAAAAAGAAAAGTTGAAAAATTTACTTGTTAATAATTGACTTAGAGTGACATGCAGCCCCACAGGTCCAAACACTTTAACGTTTCCATAGAAACGTCCAGACTGAGGGAGTAAAGATGATGTCGGGGAGACGTCTGATCATTCCCTTAAACACGTAACGGCCCCATAAGACCTCAGCAGTGCTTTATTAATGACTACAGTGCACTGATAAGTAGCTTTCCCCCCCACTTACACACATGAAGCACTACACAATAGAAAATTAATTAAGATGCTGATTATAGTGGGAGGCCAAAACGGAGAGGACGAGAGAGAGGCAGAGTAAAATATGCCTTTGCTAATGTAAGAAAAATCCCCCCAAGCAACGTGCATATTAATATTTAATCATTAACATGTGATCTATTAAGCAATGAAATTCCAAGCTGACTTCTTTCGTTTAAACTTCTTTCATTGACACAGTAGTGAACTTTCACATTGAGTAATGGTTTCCTGTTTCCCAAAATGCTGTTCGAAAAGATGTAGCGCTCGCCTAAAGAGAGAGAGTGAGACGCTAAAGCTATGCTTTAGGATTCCTTGCTCCTCGTCATCTGTATAACCTGATCAAACCAATTCCAAGGGTTGTAATTTGAATATTCTTTTCATATACATATACACTTTTTACACATATACTTTTACCAAGACTTGCTTGTTTTCCAAGTCAAAATTTTTTTAAAATCTTTGCTCGTCTTGCAGGACACTCGCAAACCGCGTTACTCGCAATCCGAGGTTTCACTGTACATTGCATTCTAGATCTTTTAGTCTTAATATTTTGTGGATTTCTCAAAGCATGAGAGACGACCCATAACTCCACACAGAAGTACAGAGAGACCGACAAACAACAAATTCCCCCAAAAATAAAATAATCACAAAGTGCTTATATAACTAGAATTCATGTGTTTGACAGTGAAGGTAAAATATGAATGAATAATCACAAGATTAATCGTATAATTTTAATTGACATTGGAGAAGACTGTCAGACGTCACTCTGTGGAAACGTGATTTCAGCATTATGCTACTCTACCGTACAACAGCAGTAGAGCAGAAATGTGCCCTTCAGAGACTAATATATTCCTGATGAACCAATCCTAACTGCCAGCACAATCGCAGCAGACTCCTGATCTACACTCCACTAACTCGGAGTGTCCGTGTACTAATGACCAGGCCATCAAGTCGGTGTGTTTCTACCTGCTGCATCTTTTTAAACCTCCTCCAATTATACATTTCTAGCCTTTCTATCAGAGCCTGCGCTGTAAAACACAGATCGCTGTAAGCCACATATACGTGTGTGTGTGTGTGTGTGTTTGTGTGGTGTGCACTGCTCCAACGAACAGGTGTTAAATCATGCAGTGTGTCTGAATGCAAACCCTCTTAAAAGCTGGACGAGAGCCTGACCCACAGCTTGAGTGTGTGTGTGAGTGTGTGTAGCAGGTCGATAGTAGTAGGTCACTACATGGAGGCGATATGTGCTGATGCAGGATCTAGCTGATTGATGCACGACAGAGAAAGACCATGCAAATGTAAACGTGTGTGAATTTTGCCTTACTGTATTCTTACTGTACTACAGAATCTGACACACACACACATCCTGGTCTCTCACCACCTACTTACCCAAGGTCAACAACTGTTAAGTAAACATATACTGACAAGCTGTCAAAGTGTGCCATATATGGACAGAGAGAGAGACTGGCATATAAAGGCAATGTACACCAGGAGACTGAGATTGGAGAAGAACGCTGCATGTGTTAGTGTGTGTGGGCGACAGACATTGCTCTGTTCTCAGTGATCAGATGAAACCCATTCCACGCTGACGAGGGAATCCTGTCCTTCTCCATACAGTGTGTAAAGATGGATAGGTTTTGAAATTGAATTCAGGTGACACTTCGTGGAAGCACTGCACCCCTTTCTCAGCTCAATGAATTGGAAACAGATTTAACCAGATTTAAAAAAAAAAAAAATTCTTACACACACACACACACACACACAGACCTCAACGCACAAAGCCCACGTGTTGAAGCCTTACGGTTCAAACAGCCCAACAATTATTCATACTACTTTCATTTACCAGTTATGTTTATCAGCTCGGTGAAAACATCCTGCTGTGTTTTCGGCACGTCGCCTTTTTGTTTTTCTCCCCCCTCTCTCTCCATCAGCGACACATGCAGTACATGCTAGAGACCAGAGTCACATGAAATCAGCGATTTAACCTACAAACGTCTAGGTGGCAATTAAGACAAATCAATTTAATCTTCCGCAGTTTGTTGGAGGCAAGTGTCCTCAAAATGTCTAACGCAGACTAGGGGGAAGGTTTTTCATTGAAAAGCATAATTGCTCCGCCACCCCACCAAGCTTCTGTACATTTTTTCCTGAACCATTGAAGAGCAAGACTTTGACATGACATTGACATCGTTCTTAGAGCTTTACAAGTTTTTCCTACGCACAGCTAACAATTTATCCACAGAGCGAGTGAAAATCAGCAGCATGCACATGACCAGTGGACTCACACCGGATAGTGGCGATTATGCTGAATGTGTCCTAGGCATCCACACTCGACCCCATACAGCACCTGACCAGCTACAGTATCTCCTAACTCATGCCTACATGCTGCTCTTCCCTTTACACAACCGGCACAAAGAGTGTCAAGCTCTACACACACACACACACATTGGACTATTACACTGTTCCGGGACACCAGGTTAACCTGACGATGTAATGATCCAATTTTACAGACGGCCTTCAGCCAGTGAGCATGAAGCAGAGAAGGGATTAATGCGAGTGCATTTACTCGTGGAGGGCTTTTCATGCAGAGCTGCACAGAGGCCCGAATAGTGCTAATGGACAATAAAAGTCTGTGCACAGAGAGAGTGCTCTGCCATCGCTGGAGAGAGGGATGGTCATTAACACGTCCCGCTCAGGCAGAAACGCGGACACGCTCCTTGGTGGAGGTGAACGGGTCGGGCCGCTGTGGCAGTTTCTCAAAAATCTTCAATTTAAAGCCAGCTTGTTGAAGTGTTAGGAAAAAATAAAGTTTCCATTAAATGGCTTTAAAGCTGTAGTTTGATTCTGTATGTTGATGTTGTATTTTCCTTTTAAAACAGGAAATAAAAGCTAATGGAACTGTGCTCTCGATTAGTCTGAAAATAAAACAACGAGCCCTCCAGCATAAGTAAGCTGAAGTAACGCCAACTTCTTTGAAATGAATAAACGCCGGCCATTTTCAAATTAAACAAAAGAGAACAGCAGTGTGAAGGAAAACGCTCACACGCCGACTATACACGTCTTCCTGGAAGTGACTTTAAGGTGTTTTTTTTTTAACCCGAGATATGATGATGTTCATTACCTTGAAAGAAAAAAAAAAAAAAGGCTGAAGAACCAATTTTCTATTTGAGAGATGCTGAGAACTCTGACTCATCATCATATCGCTTATTTTAGTTCAGTAACAGTTAATACCGCGTTTAGTTTTGAATGAAAGCTTGCGGTTAGATTTCCGCACTGTAGATGAGAACGTGTATTAGTGCTGCACGTTCTCCAGTTTTAATTCCCCCTTTTTAGTTGTACTTCTTTGAAAAGTCTCGGAGGAGATGCCAGTTTTGGCATTTCAGTGAGCGACGGTGCCTGCTGTGCCGTTACTATAGCTCACGAAGAAGTCATTCTGCTGCATCTTTGACTCAGCGTAGTAAGCCTAGACAAGCAGCCAGCTCTGTTCTCACAACCCACTAGTGACCCGGCTGCGGACCCGCGCCCCCCAGGGACAAGCCGATTCTAGCATGACCGTCTAACTCCTTGGCGCTCTCTTCTCAACAACACTTCTTATCCCGGAGACTGAAACGAAAGACACAGAATTGCACTATAGCACTGATTTAATGTGTACTAATCTAACCAGCAAGTCACCAGCCAAATTCAATTAAATTTTATTTTCATAGTGCTTTTAACAATGGTCACAGTTACAAAAAATGTAGAAAAATACGTCCGAGGGCAACGGTCACGAGGGAAAACTCCCTGAGAGGCCAATAGGCGTCTATGGTCCAAATGGCGTCTATGGGACTCACGTGACAAAAGAACGAACGACACGGACTAGAACTCAATTATGTTTCCTGTACATAACCTACGGAGGTTTTGCGACGCTTTGCCCATGCGCGCCCAGTAGAAAATGAACGAATCACTCTCCGAGACTACTCGTTCGTCTGAGTCACGTTAAAGACCCGTTCAAAAAGAACTAATCGTTCATGAATGACCCCCATCAATAGATGCCAATAGGAAAAAACCTTGAGAGGAACCGTTCTCAACAGGGAACCCATCCTCATCCGGGTGATATCGGACAGATAGAGCAGGGTTTAATTTTCCCAGTGTGATGAGAAAGGTGTTTAAGGTAATATGAAGTCCAATTTCATTGTTGGAGGCTCAGGTGCAAAATTGATTGAGGGAATTTCAGTCCTAAACTATTGAATGCAGTCACATCAACAGCTTCTGTTTGAGAAAAGGGGCACATGACGTCTATATAGAAACAGGATGCATTGGTTTAATTTATAATTAAATATAGTATAGTATAAATATCCAGAAAAAAAAATAATAAAAAAAAATAAAAAGAGTACTTACCAGTGCAGACTTGCCGACACCTCCAGAACCGAGGACTACTAACTTGTATTCACGCATCATGCAGTGTGTCCGTTACTCACCTATAGAAGAAGAGAAAGAGAACAGTTTTAACATATTTATCATTTAGTAACAGGAATACACCCAGTCTGTATTTGATCATTAATTTAAATGCAAGCGGCTCACACCCTGTATACACCCCGGTCGTTTTACATCCTGTGTCTATACTGAAAATTATATCAATTTTTATATTAATAAACATTTTTTTTCCAGTTCCTAAGATGCAAAACAAAATGCGTGTGCTTGAGCATGCCATTTTTTATTTGTTATAAAAGTGCCAATGTCAGCAGTCATGGGCTGCGTGTTACAGCATGCCAAGTGGAAGTTTGGCTGTCAAACCTGGTAGATTTGCAATGGAAAGTGAATGGCTTGAAACATGCTTTTAAAAGGAAATATGGAGAAAATCTCCATACATTCCTAGACGATGATGTCTCTCCAAACAACATGACGACTAATCCACTATGCCATAACAAAAGATACAAAAATACACAATACAATATACACAAATGATCAATTGATTAGCTTAAAATGGGCCTATGTGAGAGAATGTGTGTAACTAATATTATTCGCATCAACACAGCTACTGCTCCTAACCACATTAGACTGTAAACAGAATTAGAGAAGTAGACACGTTTCTATATGCTGAATATAACCATCCATGTTGATAAATCTGAAACATTGCGCCTCTTGGCATAGCACACACAATAAATTACGAGAAACTTGAGCACGACGACGGTCTTTTTGTCCTAAAAAGTTGGCGGTCGAGAGCTACAGTCGGATCTTGATAATCAGGAATACAGCCGGGTTTCAGCCTGTGTTACCGGAGACATATTTTAGTAAACGTGGAAATGAAAGTGGTCAGTTAATACTGGGATACGGTCATAAAATGATAAGTGTACCAGAAATAACAAATAAAGATATTTAATGTATTTAAATTAGGGCTGTCAATAGTAATGCATGTGATTAATTTAGAAATTTTAACAGACTACAATTTTTTAAAACTCAAATTAATCATATGACCCTAATGGCTTGCCATAATTCCAGTGCGGTTTTCTTTTTAAAAAGCTTCTAGATGGAAGTTTGAATAAAACCAAAGTTATATTTGCGCAAGCCACCGTTTGTACAAGAATACATTAAATGTAAGACGTCAAAGTGGTGGCTCGGGTGTATATGGCTCTAGGCTGTTGATCGGGGTATGAGTCCCGCCGTCGGTGGGTTGCCACGCCCCATACTTCCCACCCACTGTATGAAGTGCCGGGCCTATTTGAAAGATCTTAATTTAACATTTGTTAAATGTTAATGCTTGAGAAATTATAAAACTACCTAATGTTTCCTCTGACCAGTTTGTCATTCATTTCTTTATTCCATGTTTATAACACAAGTCAATCTTAGTATTTTAAAATTGTGATTAATTCTGATTAAATCACAAAACATGACTGATTAACTAGATAAAAAAATTTTTAATCGACTGACAGCACTAACAAAAAGTATATAATAGCATTCGCTAGGGGTAGGCGATATAACCAAAATCTTCTATCACGGTAGAAGCAATTTTCTACCTCGATAACGATATATATCACAATATAGCAA
>JAQQZT010000004.1:9867671-9881459 GCA_030068275.1 Clarias platycephalus | reverse complement strand
TGGCTGGGGTGTGGGCACTGGCTGGAATCGAACCCGGGCCTTCCGCATGGCAGGCGAAACACCTACCACTGAGCCACTTCGTTTTCTCCTGGTTGTGGTTAATAAAGAAGTAAAGATAGAGTCTTGTATTTCTGCTTCTTTTCTTTTGGTGCAGCAGCTTTAGGAGTTTCATTTCGGGACTAGCTCGAGGGGATTTTGTTTATTATTTTGGCCTTGTTGACTTCTGAAGCTTTTTCAGCCACATTTTGGAGATTCGCTCAAATTAACATTGTTGTAAATAAACACTAAGCAAACACATTACTGGTCTCGCCCCTTTTTTCATTTATTTTAACAATTTTTTTTCCTTCTTTTCTTTCTTGTTACAGCCCGCCATAATAAACACAGCACAACCATTCGTTGCAGATAACGACCCTTTTCTGACAGGAATAAGTCACTTCTCTATTCATTTTTGCATTTTCGGTTTCTACTTTGTCAACAACTCACATGAACCCTGTATTCAGAAAGAAACTTCATCTCGGTGACCTCAGGATTCACGGGGCAGCCTGAGCGAGAGCGTTCACACGGACAACAAAGCGCGGGGGGGAAAAAAACAAGTGGTTAAGTTTGTGAGAGGAGGGCTACACTTTAAATTAATTAAACGCAATGATTTTAGTAAAGATTGACATTTCTACACGATGTACAGATTTTGAAGCCATCTTTAAAGCAGGGCACTAGGACCCTGTTGAGGAGTGTTAATAACAACATCTTTGTAAAGGTCAAATAAAGAGACATCCCCCATGGGGATCGATACAAACTCCTCTCTCACACACACAAGTCTGTTATATATATATATATATATATATATATAGTCTTACAACACCAGGCTGCTGTCTATGGGGAAACCCCAGGAAAGCTCAAACTGAAAGCATTAGAAATCAACATGCAGCGTACTGCAAGATCATCCTCTTTACACCTGCGTTCTCTCAGGAGTGATAATCGCACCTTGTGGCTTCACCCAGAAGACAACAGGCTCCCTTTTGAGGATGGGGTTCTTCCTAATGTTGTCTTTTTCTGTGGCTTGATTCGTCTCCTATCTGTTCAAAACTTTCATTTCGTTCCAGGTACTAATCACGCAAAAATAAAAACGGAGGAGGACACCAACCTTCTGACCGTTTCTATGGCAACACTGTCAGTATAGCAATTTCAAAATGGCTTCCATACTATGGACACATGGCGTATGACACTAAAGTGGCCAAGCCATTTAAATATTCACTTTGTAGCTCGAGAACAGCTGGGCGAGTTCAGCTAATCCATGACGGGATTTTAATCTAAGGCATGTTTATGAGGTAATGCTATACTTGCTATCCTGCTCCTCTGTTTTTACTCCTCTGTAGTTAAATCAACATTAGAACCGGATCTCCTATGTATCATGTTGTCACGTGTTTGTCCGTCTGCTTTAGTCACAGAAACGTTCGGAAGAATACAAATCTGATGAGATCTTTTGCAGAATTCATATAAAATCATCACATTTGTATGAATATGACAGAAAAGAGAGTGCTATAGAAAGTGTCACTAACAAAAGACACAAGGTCACACAGCTTCACAGTACTTTTACCTTTATATGGTCCAAGGCAATTCCTCAGTGAAGAGGATGTATGTCAATAGACACAAGAGCGTACCAGGTGCGTTATCTGGAAAGCAGGAGTACCCAGTAAAATCAGCTATCATTATCTTTACCAGGGGTAGCATTTATTATGAGAGTCAGTCACGTCATACTGTGAGTGGAAAACTCCAAAACCGAAGTGGAACGCTACATTACTGCACGTTTCCTCACTCGTGCATACTCATGGAGACTTGCGGACAATGGAAAAGAAAAGTTCAGACATGGTCACGAGAACCTAACTTAGACAAGATGTTTCAACAGCCCTGATCAAACCCCACAGTACAATCACATACACAGTTACACGATGCTGGATCGCCTTCATGTGTAACATTCATGTTCATCACATCAGTAAGTGGGAGGGATCCACGGCCGACTGTCATAAGGATCAGAACACGGTCACGTCACTATCGCACCCTCACACACTAAATACAATGAAGCGTTTACGCCAACACACTTGTCCCAGTGTTTCACAAGTGCTCGGTTACCACGACTGAAAAGCTGGCAACCCAGGAACTCACTACTTAATGAAAATAGACCCTCCATTTTTTTCCTTCTGATCAATAAGGTCAGAGTTCTACCTAGTGTTAATTTCGTCACTGAAAATAATGATGAAAAAATATTCGCGGACGACCTTTTTTCCTGTGACTAAGATGAGACGATGACGAGACGTCACGGATATCGATGAACAGTGACGGTGATGAAATCAGCATGCAATATTGTTGACGAAAAAGAGAAGACTAAAATGGGTTTAAAAATATCTAATAAAACATCTTTATTTACATAACATTTAATTTCCGTCACAATCCACTGCAATACGGTTTTCACTCATTATGGCGCGACCAGCGGAGTAGTTTCAGGAGTAATTTGCACGCAGCAGTATTACTCGAGATGATATTCGGGCCCATTTTCTTCATATCGAACCGGAGAAAAAGCACCGATGTGTAGTGATATCGGAGGGGAAACAGTGGGGGCAAAATAAAATACCACAAACCTGAGGAGACGCATCAAGGCATACCATAATAATCACCCAGTTTTACTTATTTAGTATCACTTATGAACACAATTATGCTGTGATGTATTTTATTTTATAGTTAAATCGTTGCCAAACACATTAATCTAACAGGTTAGCAAATGATTGTGACTCATAGGAGCGACAGTGTGTTACAACAAGTGTGTAAATTCATATAAAAAATAATAATAATAATTAAAAACACTTATTGTTTTGTAGTTTAAAAAAATACGTACAGGACATTCAGCGGTTGTTGTGGGTAAAAATAAATATAATTTATAAATAAATAATAAATAAATATAATTAGCTGAAAACATCAGATGAAAAGTTAGATTTTAAATGTTAAGATAATTATTTTGTTTAAAAAAAAGTTTTGGCTAGACTAGATTGACTGTAGGGTTAATTAATAATAATAATAATAATAATAATAATAATCTTATTGCTAAAATGTTACATTTCTATTGACTAAAACTAGACTAAAATACTTAGAGGTTTCTCTGACATTGGGGACATTTATCCCGGGACTAAGACCAAGACTAAAATTGAAAATAGCCGTCAAAATTAACACTAGTTCTACCCACATTTTGTTCCTATTGAATTCACACATCAAATTTTATCTTGATTTAGTCATCATGATGTGGAAATAGTCTCTACCACAAACACCTTTTACACTTTCTACATCCTTTCACCTTCATGAAGTGACATTTGTTCCAAATATATTTTATTCACAATCGTCTCTGATGACCGCGTTAGCGGAGAGAGTTTAAAAATAAATAAATAAATAAAAAACCCAGTTCTCACCTGGATAACCACGGCAATGAGTTACTAATCAAAAGATGCTACAGCTAAACCATTGACTTTGGCACCTCTGTGCAAATTGTCCCAGATGATTTGCTTTAAACTCGTGACGGATGCGCTCACGTGATAATGTCTGGATGTGGAGGTAATGACGTGCGCAAACAGCTAAAATGTACAGTATGTTTAGTATCTGTACACATTCACATCCTCAAAGACGGGAAACTACTGATGGTTTGTACAAACATCAGATGAAACTAATGCTAAAATTCAACTATTAAAAAAAATCTAAATGTGAGCTAATTTATAGACTGTAGCAAACAATTTTAAAAATTGTGTCAGTACGCATGTTTTGATTTACATGTTGATGTTCCCATGGAATCACTTCAAAGAAGATCCGGGTTACATCACCGAGAAACCAAGTCCCAAGTTGTTGAAAACTGTATACTGCACAGCTGTGCTACACTCATGCTATGACCTACTAAAATGGACATTACACATTACAGTGGGTGGAGTACATGAAAACATTTTGTATTTGCTCTTCACACATATTCAAGCCCTCTCGTGGTACAGGTGCAGAGGACAGAAACATGCATTTATTCATCGAGGGGATAACAACTGATCAGTGGCTGAAGGACTCAGGTGTGAGCGTAATCTCTCCTACTTGATGAGGCCGATCCAGGAAAACGAGCAGCGCTCAAGCAATCTGACAGCTAAACAAGTCCGGCCTGAGATCTGACAGAAAAAGCAGAGGAGCAGCAGACTCGGATGAAGCGATCTCACAGAGCAAGCCCTAAACAAGCTGCTCAGCCGACATGTGCCAGTAGTCAGCTAAGCTCTGAAGGAAAAGCACGTATCAGTGCTGAAGCAGCCTGGGCATGTTAAAAGGACTGGCATGAGGCACTACTGGTATCAGCAAGAGGGCGGGGAAGGGAGAGAGAGAGAGAGAGAGAGAGAGAGAGAGAGAGAGCTGAAGCTCAGCTCACACGCATGCATCAGATAGAAAGCAAGAGTGAAAGAGAAAATGCAAATGACCCAGGTTGAGACACAGATAAGGTGTAAAAGTCCACAACCTCTTCTGGTCCTGACATTTGCGTGACGCCTTAAACTGAACATTCAACCGATTGCCTGTAGTTTCCTGTGTCTTTGCCCTCAGCCTAATGATACTCTTTCTTTCTGGGAGAGAAAAACTCAGCTTGGAGGTTTTAATGTCACTTTGACCCGACTCGTTATGTCTTAAAGAGGAACTACAGCCATGTTTCATGTCTTATTATTCAACCCAGGATGGGCTAATCTCTGGTCTAGGTTGCCCTGAGCAAGCAGACAACGCTTCCAGAGTTTCAGTAGATGTGTTTTTTTTTTTTAATTCATTCATCGACCTGAGAAAAGAGAAACTCCATTCCTACTCCTTTACTTCAAAGAAAAACTTTTCACTTTTGATATGTTTCCAGAGTCGGAATATTAAAGCATATGAAAGTGATCATGAACTAATTTTCAGTTCTAATGTTAGCATACCAATGCAAGCTAAACAGCAAGTAAAAATAACCATGTTAGCCAGACTCATATAAATGTCTCGACGTCTGACGAGAGAATGTCACGGCACACGATATTAGTCAAAGACATTCTGCCTTTTTGTCAAGGGTGCGAACACGATATGCTTTATCACTAGAGACGTTATCAGCAGTGGATAAATATCATGGCTACGTAAAGTCACTACGCGCAACGATTCAAGCACCCGCCATTTTCCATAGTGTATAATAATGTACATAATCAGCCAGTCAGAGTTAATTAGGCCTCTGGGCAAGCAGAAGAGACTGGGACTGGGCTTCACTTCACTTTCCCCAGAGGACTCGCTACTACGTTTACGATTTGTCCACTCCTATGCAACATAAGACAGGCAGAAATGTCAGATACTGTAATTGCATTTGCAGCTACCTTGGTGAGATCGAGATGATGCGCAGACGCAGACTTGGGTGAAAATACAACTCAACCTAAGGACCGACACGGGAAGTCAGAGGACACCAGAGAGCTCATTCCACCATGTTATATTAAAGCTGTAGGAAGCCGATAGGAGCTGGTATGGAGAAAGGAAGTGGGTCTCATTTTTAAATTTCAGTCTTTTTATCAGACCAATTCGTTTACAGATGGAAGTAGAACACTAGATTAAATGGGTTTGAGTTTAAATATGGAAATTCCGATGCACACGTTCCCAACTCTATCCAGTGTCCTGCCAATTTTCCCTGCTTTCAGACTCTAAGCTATGTTGCAAAATTTTATTATCGATTAATTCGAATTTATGGTTTATTAGGTTGAAAATTGAAAATGGATTTTTATTGATGCCGCAGGACACGTCTCAAACCTGATGCAGTGGACAGGATTGTGCTCCTCCCTAAAAACATGCAAAATGCTGTCAGGCACATGCTTGATTTTATTTATTTATTTAAGTTGCACGTGGTTTACAAAATTGTTTTTCTTCAGTGATTGTATAAAATAAATAGTTGTAAAAATAGATAGATCTGCAGCTTGCAACATATTCGAACAGGTCAAGAGGTCACTCATTCCTCCAGTCACAGCGCCTCACTGGTTACAGAACAGGCAGAGGTGGTTAATGGTGACTCGTCCAACAAGGACACCTCATGGAAAGCTCTCTTTCTCCGTCACACAGACTCTCAGTGCATGCACACACACAACATACACAACAGTTAATTGGCATACAGAGTATACTGGCCAGCAGTCAGTACTGTATTATGGTTAGAGGGGAGATATACCAGTATCTCTGACTAAAATAAAGAGGGATCCCCATCACATGTAGCAATCTGCACCCACTTTAGCCAACCTGACGAATCCGAGACACGCCATTCCCGAATCGATGTCCTACCACTGTCAAACTGGCCAACAGCTGAGCCCATTACACTTCTCTCATCCCCTCATTTCCATCCAAGCAGGCCTTGCTGGATCCCAGGCAGCAATTAGACAAGCGGAAGCTCACCAGGATGGAAGCTTTATGCACAGGGAGATAAGAGCGGGCCCTGCTGCTAGGAAGTCAACAGAGGCCAAGCCCCACATGGTCTTAAAGACCCCCCTTGGTGTTTTCTGGCGCTATTGACCCTCTGGCTCGCGGTGCCAAAGTCGCAGAACGCCTCTTTAATGAGGAAGGGGGAGGGCCAGCTGTTAAACCGTCGCTGCCTCGGGCCAGGTGGGGTGGCAATAAATATGCAAGATGATCGCGGTCACCAGGCAACAGGAGGAGCAACAGGATTGGAGAAAGGAGACAGATAGAAAGGAGGCTGGAGAGGAAAGGAAGTGACCTAACAGCAGGAAGGGAGGGGTTTGAAGTTACACCTTATTCACTGACGGAGGATCAAGTGCTCTTCAGGCAGCCAGCCTCGGTCTTTTTTACCGCTTAAAAGTTGTTTAAAGCACAGGCTTTGCGCAATGCACCTTAGGCGCGGCAAATGCTTGATTCTAGATGTTTCAACCAGCACAGTACTCTCACTGCTACCATCATCATCATCACTACCACCAGAACTTCACTCTGTGCATGCTAAACGAAGGCTGCATATAAAATGCATCCAGTATCTTCAACCATGAGATCGTATCTTTGGTCCAGTGAAGAAAAGACTTTGAAAGGTTTTGCAATGGCGACAAATTATAAAGTGAATACAAGAAAGGCTCACACTACCCAGTGTCTCAGGCTCTGCCACAAATGAGCTATGATGCTCCCTAACCCCATAACCATTTGTCATGTCCGTCGAGACAGGCGCTGTCTAGCTCCAAGTAAATAAAGAAAAATGCATGAGCGTAGAGTATCAAATAACACACAAGTTAGAACAACAAAAAGGCTAACACACCAGAAAGAAAAAAAGGGATTAGATAATAATAAGCCTGACACTTATTATTACACAAGAAAACACAGGGGAAAAAAAGGTTCCTTAAAAAAAACAATTTCTAATCATAATTGAATGTGAACTTGCATTAAGCAACAATACAAAGACAGCTCACAAACTACATCACCACACTGACATTGTTATTATTATTATTGTACAATAATAATTTCACAATATCCATATTAATACTCACACATGGCAAGGTGATTACAATGTTAGTTAATGAGACCAGCCGAATTGTGCAAACGTGCACCGAATGGGGTGAAAGAGTCATGCTTTCAGTAATCTATTCAGGTTTTTCAAAATGTATCATCATCATGGATACATTTTGAATCAGAATTTTTTGAGACATTATAAAAGGTCATGACCGTAAAGGAGAAATGGATCTACTCGACATGGCCCAGGATTACATCTATAGGAGTGTCACATTAAAGCTAGCCCAGGGGCGGTCACAGTTCATCACCTCCCAATTTGTCATTCTCTAATAATAAATGTAACGTACAGTATGAAGCTGTCAGGGATGAATAAACTATTACGATAGAAAAGAAGACACTGAAATGCAATTCAGCATGACTTGATTTTTTTTTTTTTATGCATCTTGGAAACCTGGAAACGACAGGACCGATATTGCATGATTCACCGTGTTACGTTCGGATCACTGGTAATGCTAAATGGTGGAGGAAGGGTGACCGAGAGTGTGCCCTGCACAACCTGTGAATTCCCCAGGCGGTCGAACAGCTAAATTTTCCTTTCCGCAGACACTTTGGGGCCTGACTTCATCACCCACACCAAACTCACACCGGCCCTGGACTCGTCAAAGCAGCTAGCGTAGGCACAACATGATACGAGTGAACAGGAGCCGAACACTTCTTTCTATCTGAAGTCCTTTAAAAATCTTTGACTCCCCAAATACACATTTCATATGGAACGCCGTCACACACTTGGTCTCAGGAGTCCAACCCGCTTTTCCGTCAATCGACGACAGCCAAGGATTTCCACTTTAGTCACTTGGATTATTTCAACGGTAGAAATGGTGACATCTCATCTGTGCAGTGCCTACACTCTGCATTATAGCCTGGAGGTAAAAGCTCAGTTGTATGTTATTGCTCCTGTACGGTATTAAAAAATGCAAAGAGAAAGCCCATGAGACAAGCAGCACAAATCAAATATTCTACTTAAAACCTTGACACTCCTCGCCAAACATTGTCCACACTGGACTAAGAGATTTAAATCCCAGCTCTGCTCCACCACCTTGCGCGACTGTCAGACGTGATGAATACCTACCCATGTACTAAAGCACACATCCACTGAATACCTGCTTAGTTTTTCTGTTTGATAGTGTTCTTCTGGAGCGTAGTTATCCTCTTTTATTCCTTTGTGTTTTCCAGTTATTAATCCTTGAACAGCAGAAAAGAAGTAAAAAAAAACAAAGTTCCATAGGCCTGTCTTGAGGGTCTTCCATGAATGAGAACATGGGCGTAGGCCACACTTTGGCGAGAGGAAGTCTGAATGACGACATGCTCGAAACATTTTTTCCAAACGTTTAACAGTGGGGGGGGGTTTTAGTCCTGAGAGATCCTAGCTTTAGATCATCCGTGGACAAAAAGAACAGGCAAAAGACATGCGACTATGTAGAGTCATCCACTCAGGAGGGTGCACATCTGTAGAAACTTGATGAATGTAATCGTCGCTAATCAGGCTCAAAATGTGAAACGTGCACCGTGTTCTTTAGGTGGCGGCTACACACTTAACGACACGCTTAACGACCCCTTGTGCTGATTCCCTCTGACCTCTTTTTGATGGATATGCATGCGAGAAATTGTATTGAAAGAATACGGTCCGTGATGGGGAGGAAAGAAAATAAAAATAACAAGCATTTTCAATTAGCCTTATGTAGCCTATACAGTGCGACACAGCGAAGAAATAATTTTCATGGAACACGAGAAAAGTAAAAAATGCTGATGAAACGAAACTGCAGATTTATCCATCAACACTTTTTCTAATGTTTTCAGCTCTGGATAAACACGAGCGCAAGCTGCTGCGCCTCCTCACTAAGTGCTCAAGCACTGCTTAGTTATAAACAGCCTGCGGCGGCTGAAAGAGCATTCACAGTGCCACGTCGTATTCTTGTCAACACGAAGCGTTTGAATTACCTGTATCTGTCGCTGCTAAATGTGCTGCATGTCTACATTAAAACGGTTTATTTCACTAAGAGGGGAAACTGCTCTCTGCCTTCCTGCTCCACCGGCCCCTTTCCCCTCGGTCACTTCTTTTCCATCTGACTCTTACGTCACACCACAAAAAAACTGGAAATGGAAAAAATAATAATAATAATAATTGGGGGAAGAAAAACATAATGGCACGAAACAGGTCAAGCTACCTAGGTCAGGTATTGTTAACACTTAGGAGCACAGCTTTCATAGCTTTTTGCTCAAGCAGAAAACAGAGTCTAGTAATGTCGCCTTGCTAAAAGTGAGTATTCCAGCAACTGTAGATACTCCACGTTCTTAAATAAAAGACTTGGATAAGTTGATCCTCAGGTAGTGTAACTTGGTTAGTGGATAAATATGACTTCAGCACAGATTTATTAAACGAAGCTTTCGATATTTGTGGTTTGTTGTCAAAGCTCTGCCTGGAAATCCTAAATACTTATGTGATAAATGTGCTTAACTTCAGGAAAGGGAACACTGAGAAGGGCACATGGGTGAGAGTTCTAGTCCGTCATGTTACAGCGATACGGCTCAAGTTCCCATAATGACACCAAATTGATTTAGAGGGATTTGAGTAATATGCACGTAGAAGTAATAAACGAGGAAATGAATGAGAAAGACTGCTGATACTTCATATTTGAGCAGCAGCTTGGGGCCACATGCATGTCTGAACATGCAGATGAAGAAGCATCCTCCTGCGCAAATCACAGCCTGCAGAGAAAGGTTTAGGATCTCTTTAGCCACGCCCGGTTTGAGACTCGTTAAAACAGATACCTACTGACTTGTTTGGACAACAGACAAGTTCAGGGCGGACAGAAAAAGAAAAAAAGAAAAAAACCATTCTGCCAACTCGACATAGCAGCTGCTGTGTTTTACACTTTTATACAAACTCCAGTCTTACTGACCTTTTTTCTAGTCTCCAGCAATGGATGTCCAGGAGACATAGGGGGGGAAAAAGAAAAAAAGAAAAAAAGACAGTCAAAGGAATACATCATCCCACACTGGGTTTCAACATGATGCATGTGCTTTTACAATGGGACTCAAACCAAATAAGAGAGAGGAAAAAAAAAACTTGGAATAAAAACTACAAACTTGACAAAGCACAGATTTCCCTCTACAGGAACTTGCACAATGAATCAAGCTCCCAACCCCAACTTTAAAACTTCAATCCCTCAAAAGGGAAAGCAGGGGGTGACCAGATGTGAGAGCTAGCCAACACACACACACACACACACACACACACACAAACACACCCCACTTTTACAGAATATGTCAACTCAGTCTTGTGAAGGCCAGGTGCAGAAAGACACAATAGAAAATTGTGGTCAGGGACAAGATAATGCACACAACAAACACAGTGTGCTCATAGAAACATGGACAGTGCGGATAACATTAGGGCTGGGCAATAAAGCTCATTTTCAATAACCTGTTGTCAAACGACTTTGTCTTACTGTTCAAACAATGAGGAAAATGCCACAGCATCACTATGTGCTACTGATGAGAAACTGATGAGACGCGACACAACAGTCACTCAGCGAATTAAATCTCTCTCTCTTTCTGTCCTTAAAACAAATCAGCAGAATTAGCCGTTAAAGGTATAGAGAAAGGATGACGGTAACGCTCCTCATCCTTTCAGAGTGCTGAGTGGTTTGGTTGCCCAACAATCAAACCCGGTAATAAAGCTGTGAATCGCCTGTCCATTCAATATGAATTCTGGACATTGCGATTTAAGATTTGATTTAAAGTTTTCAAACTATTAAAAGCATCTAATAAACATTGAAATGTGTTGTAAGTTGTGGTTTAATTGTCATACAGTGCAATAATCTGACAGTTCTCTGCTCCACTCTCCAGTCCAGTAGGTGGCGCCAGGTATTGCACCAACTGGGAAAAAATTTGAAAGAAGTAGTAGGTGCTAATTTTGCAATATCATCCTATATTCTTCAGAAACATGTAAATTTTACACCATTTAATGTTTGTAAGTTTAGCAAAATCATTTAAAAAGTGGGAATCGGTTCTGAATAATTTTTTAATATAATCAGAATCGACCAACAAAAGATTGATTATTAGTGCACAGCTCTTAAAAAACTAGCTAGGCAGCTACATAAGTGCATAAATGCATATAAAGAGAAACATGATCACACTGGCATTAATGGTTTTCTTTTCAGATTTTTATTTTAAGCTCAATCTGTTTCAATATTGTTCCTGATAGATATATTAAAGTTGCACTTTTTTTAAAAAAATGCTCCAATATGATACTATTTTCATAATGAGGGTTGCCATCAGACTTCTGACACGAGGAGCTGCTGTCCGTTCCTCACATGGATACAGGAAGCTCGTTCTGGTAGAGATTAGGACCCGAGGTAATCCCCGTGCCTTAAAGGCACCCTGCAGTGACGGAAAACCACAACAGCCCTGCCTAATAATCATCCGCCTAACGCCTTCTCCGAGTCGTCTGCGTCAGTGTCGAACATCTCTGCGACGCAGCTGGGAGTTGATGATGAGTTTGCGTGTACTCCCTCACACTCTACCCTCCCAGAGGAAACCACAAACATACCGACGTCTCATCAATCAACAGGCAGCTCCCTGGTCTCAAAATAGTGCTGACTCAGAGAAAAGGAAAAGGAAAGGAAAGTGGGGGTGAATAGATAAGTTATATCAAACCTGAACAGAAAACAAGGCATGGACAAGGCATGGACTACAAACAGTACAGTATGTTTGTGAGGCTCATCCTGGTGTGCACAAGCACTTGTGCTCAAACACACAACTACATCAAGGGCGTTTTCACTTGTGGTTTATAAGTACTTGAGATTCGAGGAAGGGCGTTATCGGTTTCAGGCAGTCCGAACCACAAATCAAATTTTCTTCTTAAATATTGTGCACGCTTAAAAGTTTGTGAGAATACGTTCTCCACCATATTGTTCTTTATATTTTTTTTTGTATTGTTATTTTGAATTAACAAACAGTAAAGTAAAACATACAGTTGCGTTACACCAGTGAGTCATTACTGCGTCCGTGAGTGCTGCCTTTAAAAACTGGTCATTGTTTAGCTACGCGTTATTAGCTTTGTTTGCCGAGAGCTACAGACTCTTTCCTAAAGGCTCCATCGCATGACTATACATCATCTTCTAACTGGTTAAACACAACTTCATTTACACTGTAATTAGTGTGAAACTGCTTGTTTGATTTACTACGCAGATGGCTCTTCATTACCTGTGACCAGCTCAAACTACAAACACACATCGACGAGCTCTTGTACTTCCTTCCATACTTTCTTTTTCTTCACGCTCACTTCTTTACTCATACATCATATAAACTAGCATACTTTTTATAAGAAACTTTTTCAGGTAGTGCTTTGGAAATAAATTGACAGTATGAAGTAACAATGTAGGAGAATTTTAGAGGATTTTAAAATGCAGGTTAACTTAAAGCTGTGTTTTAAGGTCATCTGCATTTCATTTATCCGGCTGCAACAGGAAGTACCCTCACAATTTCCGCCGTGAATGAGGTGATGTGTGTTTAGTGACTCCTATACAACCCTATAAAAGTCGCCGCAAGCAGAGCTGAAAACCTCAAATAGTGAAAGTGCACTTTCTAGGCATGGTGATTGCTATATTTTTGACATAATGCAGCTCAGCTGTATGTAGCAGCCCCTCAGCTACCAGAGAGCTACCCCCACACACCTTTTCTTTTGTCCTGACTGAACAGCTAGTCTTCAGATTGTAATCCAAATACACACATTTCTTCTGTGAACAATTTTCAAACACACAAACAAATATCAAAAGCATTCATTGCAAGTGGATTCGCCCATTTAAAAAAACTGCAAGCGTGAAAACACCCCGAGACGATGAGGAGTCTCCTCCTTCTTGAAAGCAGTAGAGACAAGCTGTATTGTCCGTTTGTTTTTTTTTTCCTTACTCGAGTATGCAGGGGAAGTCTCTTAGGCCTTACCTCACTAGATGCCTCTGGCTCTCAGCCACACCATGTAACATACTGACCTGAAGAGCGTGAACTGAACAAAGTGGCCGGCAAACAGAGAGCGAGAGTGGGAGATGCGTGGATAAATGAAAGACGACGTGGAGCTGATAATGAAAAACAGGACGGTTCATGTCTTGCGCACTCTGTTCGGTCTTGTTGTATCCAAGTGACACCTGTGCAAGTGTGTGTGCGCGTATATACACACACACACACACACACACACACACACACACACACACACACACACACACACACACACACACACACACA
>JAQQZT010000004.1:9846762-9858369 GCA_030068275.1 Clarias platycephalus | reverse complement strand
GTAATAAACACGGAGATGTTAGTCCCGTCCGAATGCATACATGAAATGACAGACGTCGTCTGAAAAAAATTCTAACTTAAACGTCGTTTGGAAAACTAGTTCCGTCCGAACAGGGCTAAAGAAGAATAAAACACAGTGTAAAGTAATTCTGACCGCTTCCACACTCCTCCTTATGATCATGCACTGTTGTCTATGTAGTTACTGAAGAATAAGCCCAATGGCCAGAAAATGTAAAAAGGTCAAGGGCATTTAATTTAAGCGCACATGAAAATCTGCAAACTGTTACTCAGAGGATACACACACACATACACACACACACCAAACCCAACAATTCCTTTGCTAAAAATGTTACACGGTCCAACACAGCAACAGCAAAAACGCTTTGATGGAGACATTGCGGACAGTGTGTATGTTTCGCACAAAAAAGCCTATTTAAATAGCTAAACCGTTCAAAGTGTAAATCTGATGCAACCGGGTTGAGAAACAAGCCTACTGAATGCTACTGAATGAAACTGAACTGTGAACCACATCTGTTGGTGTCTTCAAACATGTTTGGTTCCCTTTAGTTCAGCCATCGTGACCAAATAAAGGAAGGAAAAAATGACAAGGCCACCAGGTTTCACAAGGCCCTATGGCCTGAAGAGGAAGTGAGCCAACCCCCACCACCATCCCCTGCTTTTCCTCCCAGGAGCGTCTTCTTTCCTCTTTACTCCTTCTGTTTTCCTAAAAGTCACAATCAAGCAACTCTTAGTTCATATCGAGAATATAGGTTTTCACTAGCATGTTTGTGAAAGCCACAGACTCCCAGTTAGTCTAATATTTGGTGTCTGACTGTATCGTCGTCTACTTTTAGGTAGATATCAGATTTAAATGCTGGACGCAAGTAATTATCATTATACAAATCTGAGTACTGGTTAACTGATTATCGCCTTGTAAAAAAAAAAAAAAAAACAACAACATTGCATTCAACTATTCCTTATTCCATACACACTGGAAAAAAACGATAATCATAACTAAAAAGAGTACTGTTTGAACTTTGACACAGGATTCAATTTGTGAACAAATCAAGGGTGCCCCTCTGCAAAAGAAAAGTCAGTGTCTCTTCAATTTGTTGTTCCAAAGGAGCCTCTAAAGCAGCATTCCTCTGTGCCCAAGAGGGCCTACTATCACAGGGATTTCCTTCCTTTCGCTCCAAGCAGGACAGCACCAGGGGTTAAACTACAGCAGGGCGAGGCCATCCCATTGGCCCTACTACTCATTGATCAGCTGTTAATAGACGTCACTAGCATAAGTAGGTCTTTAAGACCTGTGCGAATTAATGGAACGTATTAAACACAATGCTAAAGTATTCGTCTCTTTTAGTCACCACTGCATAAACAGAGCGCATTATCAAAAGTGTTTGCGCAAAAAAGGGCGAGTCTGTGAGCTGTAAGCAGCTTCTCAGGAAATGAGGGGGGGGCGGTTCTGTGTCAAACTATCTATCTACACTGAACATGACATTATCTCACACACTTCCTTGGTTAAAAAAAGAGGACATGATAAATGACAAATTTTAAATAAAAGAAAAAAAAAAGGACATTCGATTGTTGCTCATTATTTGCCACACCGGATTAACACAAAGCTGACATTTCAGATCACAAATAAAGGACACTTGCAATAGCTCAAGCATTAATTTAAACCCTGACAGACTCACAGCGTGCCACCATAAAGCAGGAGGGCATTAAAAATAAATGAGCAGGCAACAGGATCCTGCTGACCACCTTAAACTCTTTTGATACTTCACTTTCATTAGCTTATGAAACAGCACAGGAATTGGACCTTTCCTTGTGCACCTTCTACCACATGAATTATGTGTAGTGTACCTTTAAAGCTTGGAAAGGTGGTTGATAAAGAGGTTAAATTTTTTTATCATAGATTAAACCTTTTCTTAAAAGGTAGAGCCTTGGTGCAAGATTAATATTAAAAGGCACACAAAACAGCAGAAATAATGGAAGGTACAGTTTAGCACCCCTCTTCCCCATCAGAAACTGTGCTGTCTTTAGGGTGGAGTGCAACATGATCTTCACTCAAATCGACTACATATTTATATCAAAAGGATTATAAAGTAAAAACAAATAAAAGCCTTATTTGTTTGGTTTATATTCAATATCTGTTAACGCTGTAAATCTGAATTTGATTTCTCTCTCTCTTCTGTGTAAAATCATCTGGACTTGGCCTGAGAGCTGAACTAGGTGGGGCCGCTGCTCAGACACACTCCGAGCAGGACACCGCGTTCAACAAACGCACGAAATCGAACAGCCGTTAACGCCAACACGTTAGACGGTTATTGGGCTAATACACACGTTTCTCTAAGTTTATCGCGGGATATTTCGTTCGATGACATTTAACCGCTGTGAGCCTTCACACGCCCAGTTTCCCCTTTACAGTACTCATTCGTACAACTTTTCCATTTCCGCCGTAACTTCCACACAAGCGGCGGACAAAACGCCGAACACAATGGGGGGGGGGGGAAAGCCCGTTTTCTTCACACAGCACCGCTGTTTAAACTCTACCGCATGACTGAGGTGGCTAAGGTGGCTGAGGGGAGAAACACCAACACTACAACAGCACCGACACGGCGGCGTCTAGGAAGCGTTAGGAGTTGAATTGTTTCACTCGAGCTCCGCCATGTTCTCGCCGTTTGACCTGCTCTTCCGCAAACCGCGCGCTGCTGCTGCTGCCTGAGCCGGTCTCGCGCTTGGAGCTCGCACTCTTAACGCACGCAGCGAGAATCAAAGGCCGCGCGCGATTACATCCTCGTCTGTCGCTATTAAAATATATTTACCCTGTTCGAGTCCTTTTGGGGGAAAATACAAAGTGACACATTAGAAAAAAGCCGACGAATCCGGTACTTACAGATTAGCTCCAATCCGTTTGCTCTCTCTCTCTCAGCCAGCCAGCCAGTCTCTCTCTCTCTCAGGCGTCTGACGGGTTGGATTCCGACGTGACGTCACGGCTCCGTTCTTGGCCCCGCCCCTTCGACGCGCCGTGCCTGCAGTTGGATGCAAGGCGGGAAATTAGGGCTCCATACAAAAGCACACAAACGGTATTAACTACACTGTGCATTAATTATTCTTCTCAAAAATCTCAATCTTATGTTACAGCAGCGGAATTAAAAGCTGCCTCAATATGAACGTGCAGATTAAAGTGATTAAATTTGGTTGACAAAAAGCTCAATAGACCTATTTGCACATTTCTACTTCTTTCAAGATACAAGAGTCTTTATTTGCCATTTGCACACATAGCAACAGTGTACTGGATTTTTTTTGTACAGGAACTCTGAGAGTCAGTGATAAAAATAAAAAAAAGATAGATACAGTAGAATGAACATGTTATACAAAAATGATAAAATAATACATACAAGAAGAAGGATTTAACTTAGACTATAAAACTATAGCAGTTATAGCATTGTGGTATGTTTTAAATATGATTCACAAGATATTGAATTATTGTGCTACTTTAAATTTACAAATTGCACTTTGTCTTGAAGGTTTAATTGTGAAGGCACAATTTCACAAATGTCACAGTTTGTATACTGAAATTTGTTCTTTGATAATAAATAGGTGACGAATAGTGAACTCAATTAAACATCCACATCGATTATAGCAGCAGGTGTCTATATGACAGAGATAAAAACTTACAGGAGTGAGATAGACATGCTCTTTTGTTCCCTTGTTTCTTCTGACTGCAAAGAAGCTATTATTATTATTATTATTATTATTATTATTATTATTATTATTATTAATTCATTAATTTATTCATACATCTTCTATACTGCTTTATCCTTTATCCTATACAGGTTCACAGTGGCCTGGACTCTATAGGAGACTTGGGGTACACCCTGGACACCCGGGGCAGATTGCCAATCTATTGCAGGATATTTTGTTATTATTATTATTATTATTATTATTATTATTATTTAGTATGATCGTCTCATTTTCTCTCTTTCCATATAAAATGACTTTTCTTCATTAAAAACCTTTCCATAACTGGTTATACCAGAATCCCTCAGCACAAAGAAGCAACAGATGAGAAACCAGAGAACATACAAAAGGACATACACAACTCCACACAGACAGTAATCCAAGGAAAATTGCTCAGGCCACTTGAGGTGTGGCTACAGCTCTACCTCCTGTATCTCCTCACTACCATATTAAAACCATAATGCTAATAATAATAATAATGATGATAATACTGACTGTAATAACAACAAATTCAAGCTTTCATGTATTCTTTAAATCATGGTAACCATGCATACAGCCTATCTCAGATCACGAGGTTTAATACTATTTATTGATGCTATAAAAGAGATAGCATAACCAAAACACAAAACAAGTAATCTGTAAAACACAAGTTATTGAAACTGCCCAAGTAGGATAGACCTTAGGATGCAAAGATATAATGATGATTTGCTTTAATTACAATTCCATGATATACAGACTTCATTTAATAATTTTGTGAATTTCTCGATCTCAGTCCAGGGAACTAACAGCCCTGCACAGTTTCAAGGCTTTTTCTAAATCCCAACACACCTCATCCAGCTCATTAGCTCATCTAATTACTAAGCTCTTCATGAGTCAGGTCAGAGATGTGGGTGGGAAGTTAGGAAACCTTGAATCTGTGAAGGACCTGGGTTGAGCAAGCTTGCTTTAAAAATGGCATCCAACTCACAGCAACCCATAAAACAACAACTTCTACAAAACATTATCTAAAACAGGCCTTTTTTTTGCTGTGTTTGCTGAAAGAATGATCTCCTGTTCTCTGCTGATAGCATTACTCATGTAGAATTAGAGGGAAAACGAGTGAAGAAATCAAACATCTCAGGAATGCCAAATATGCTCTCCAGCATCAGGAATGCGAGTCCGCTCCCTACTGTAGGCCACCATCACTCACAGCTCTCTGTAATCATGTGGCACTCAGCTGTGCACACTGGGATGTTTGGGATTATTGGTGTAAGTTACACCAGTGCATTTTTTTCTGCTACTACACTGAGGTAAAGATGTAACCACTGCAGCAACGTGCCATTTAAATGTCAGTTGATGTTTAGCATAAAGCTCATATTGCTTGTGAATCTATATCATACAACCACAAACTTATGAAACATTAAGATTGATGATTTCTAATAGAATTAGTATTTTCCTATGTACAAAGACAACTCTGTTCATCCAGTTAGTGTCACCATATAATTGGTTACCCATCATAGCAACATTAACAGAGTATATTGACAAGGAGTACTGACAGGAAAATTCCACATAGAAATGTGAGGTACAGCCAGACGCAATAACAATCAGGGAAGCTAACAGGGAATCAGGGAAGCTAACTCACCCAGACTGGCTGAGGGGCTCAGGGGAGTTAAAGGGATACTTCAGATTTTTCTAGGACAATCTGAAATCATAATTGAGGCGCATATAAGTGCATTACAATAGGTCTTGCTCATTAAAAGATTTCCTGCTTTGCACACTGAGCGTGAAGGTTGTCACCCGGAACCCGAGTACAATGTAAGCAATTGGGCCAAATTCCACAATCTTCATTCTGTGCAAAAATGCATTCCAAAGTTCACCTGAGACTCATATGAAGCTTCTGCAGTTCCCCTGAACTAAAGCGAGTTGGTATCTTCCAAAGTTTCAGTGTATTTAGTACAAATGTAACCATTTTCTTTCCAGGGAAATAGTTGAATAGTTATTGGAAGTAGCTGGAACATTGTACTCATATTTCAGATGACAGACTTCACAGCTAGAGTGCAGTGCAGGAAAATGTAAAATGTCCAAGACCTATGGTAATGTACTTATATGCACCTCGATTTTGATTTAAGACAGACTTGAAAGCATCCGAATTATCCGTTTGAGTAGTCCACTGCCATGCAGAATAGAACTGTTTGAAATCTGTCTGTTAAAAAAAACTACAAAGTTCTAGACCAGTCCTTTTTCTTTTCGAATAAAGATAGGTTAACCGTAACCTTTATGGATAATTATAAACATAAAAACTGCAGTTTTGTTAAAATTTAATGAACCTGAAGATTTTGTTTTGATTACCGACACTAAGACAAGGGATAGGCATGTACTGTATGTGTAGGCACTTCCTAATTCGTAGCAAAGACACGGCATTGCACTCTGAAGGTGTCATCTTGGTTAACATCGCTATGAGCAATCAACACACTCTACTTTCATACATACATGTGACACATAGAGTGAGTATATCTAAGTTAATCGTGAGTACTTGGAATTACTTCTGTGTCCCAATCCAGGAAAGTTACAGTATTTCTTTTGATCATATAGAGACTACAGGAACTCCCGTGTGTGAGGGCGGCTGGAAAGTCATGAGCTATTCTTAGCTATGTTTTCCTGCCTGGGTGGGGTTTCACAGTTTCTTCATGACAATTGCACACCAGCATTTGTTTCCTCACACAAGATTTCACATGGGGTCAACGAAACCAAAAAAGGCAAAAGCAAAAATTACAGTTTGGGAAGCCTCTGTAGATTTAAAGTAAGAAGAAGTCTTAGAAATGATACAAATTCAGTGGAAAGCAATGTCAACATATTTTTAGACAGGATATAAACATATCCTGTCAAATGTGTCAGGTAAAGTCAGCACTCAGCTTCATCGTTGTATGTATTTAGCCACAACACAACAGAAATAAATGATAGTGCTCTTCTTGATAAAACTCATCTCATATGAGTTGAGAGATAATTTAGGTTAATGGGAGGAACTAAAACTGCTCTGGGAGTGCTCTCACTTTTACACATACATGCATACAAAGTCACAGACACTTTAAATTACTGGACTATATACAGGGCAATGATCACTTGGTTTAATTAGCTGACCCAGTTATGCAGTTCATGAATGAGGAGAGCTCATTGCTAGAATCATTTGCCACATGCTTCTGGAGGGAAGCGTCTACAAATCTTTCCATAACAACCAAATCTTTTCATTGGGCATGGTTATGACTATGCAGAATTTCGTAAGATCTCGTGGACCCACCACCTGCGAAAGAAACCGATGGGGTCGGGTGCGCTATTATTTGGGTAGCAGTGAAGGCTGAGGGCCTCAACGGACCAGACCCAGGCGGCAGAAGCTGGCTCTGGGGACGTGGAACGTCACTTCTCTGTGGGGGAAGGAGCCGAAGCTTGTGCGAGAGGTGGAGCGTAATCAGTTAGATCTGGTGGGGCTTACCTTGATGCATAGCCTCGGCTCTGGATCCATCCTCCTGGATAGGAGTTGGCCTTTGCTCTTCTCCAGAGTTGCCCAGGGTCTGAGGCTCTCCAACCCTCACCTATGGTCATGAGCGTTGGGTCATGACCGAAAGAACAAGATTGCGAATACAAGCGGCCGAAATGGGTTTTCTCAGAAGGGTAGCTGGCTTTTTGCTTAGAGTAAGATGAGAAGCTCAGTCATTCGTGAGAAACTCAGAGTAGAACCGCTACTCCTTTGCATGGAAAGGAGTCAGGTGGGGTGGTTCGGGCATCTAGAAAGGATGTCGCCAAGACGCCTCCCTAGGGAGGTGTTCTTGGCACGTCCAGCTGAAAGGAGACCACGGGGCAGACCAAGGACTGGATGGAGAGATTATAGCTCCACACTGGCCTGGGGACGCCTCGGGATTCCCCAGTCAGAGTTAGCTGAGGTGGCTGGGGAAAGGGAAGTTTGGGCTTCCCTGCTGGAACTGCTACCCCCACGACCCAACTTTGGATAAGCGGTTGAAGATGGATGGATGAATAGAGAATTTCGTAAGAAAAATGTGAGTAGAGGTTATAGTGTTTTTGGTTTTTGTTTTGTTTATACACAATCCTGTAGCCTCATAGGTTTCCCTTGGTGAAAATAATATATAATACATGCTATAATACATGCTGTTGAAGGTCTAAAACTATGTTTAACAGAAAGGATTCAGATTCAAAGAACAGTAAGCTTGAGAATTCAGGGTCATCCACTGTTTCATCTTTTATATGGTATTTTCAAGGAATTCTCACATGGCCCAATTTACCATGCAACAGCAAAACCATTAGATGACACATGAGTTGTTTGTTTCAGGGTGTTTTCAAGGTTCCTGCACTCATATTGCAACATGTTCATACATGGCAGCAGGGAGGCCTAGTAACACATTAAATATGATCTATATTATCCTGTAGATTGGGAAAGGCTTTTCCCCTTAAATGTCAGTATAAAGTCAGTTTAGTTAAATGCGGAGACACAAGCAAAAGAGTCAGACACCTGAGATTGTGAAGCCCTTATTGTTGCACTTCTAGTAGACAGGCTGAAGAGAGGCATACAAGCATTACTCTCATTAAATGATAGAGAGAAGCAATGTTTCCATCTTCTAAAGCATTGTGTGGAGTTATCACAGGGAACCAGGGACCTTCTCACCTTACTGAACCACACCACCCCCAACACACACTCACACGCACAAAAGAACAGATGGAGGTGAGGAAAGTAATTAGAATTTATTTGAGTTAAGAATTAAAAGAGCTGCCTTAATGTGGGATGTGAGTTTTGCATTTTCCCCTCAGGTTTGTCAGGGTTTCTTCCCATCTATCAGAAACATGCCATTATGCCAATTGGCTGCTCTACATTTTGATTCTACTCAAGATATGATTAAGTGTGTGAATGTACAGGAATGCTGCCGAGAAACTCAATAGTGTCTGATCCAGAATGTAATTCCACTTCACTCCCAGTGTTCCCAGGATACCCATTGCAAAAGAATAGAGGGCATTCATGAAACATATGTCTTTAATAATGAAATTTATCTGGAGCCTAAGTCTAATCAGTCACTGCAGAAAAAAAAATCTAATAATCAAATAATAAAACAAGACGCTCATATTCATTTCTCGGCATATGACTAAAAAAACAAACCAAAAGAAAAACCAGAACAGCCATGAAGAAAAAGAAAAAGAGTGATGTTGTCACACACATGATCATGAGGAAGACAGAGTATGACAGGGTCAAATGGATAATGATCATACCACACATACAGAGTTTTCTTCACAAATCTTTCTACAGTAAAGCAGCTGTGGAAATGAAATATTTAGTGAAATAAGTGGTGTCATACTCTACCGTAAATCTACAGCCTAACAGTGATCCTGCACAGAGATAATGCTCTGGATGTAGAGAGAATTTAAATAGGTATGTACGCTGTTTACAAAGTCAATGAATCACTGAATCACTAGTAACTACATTTAAAATGGAGCACAGGTCTGATGGTAAATAGGAATTATTGTATTAACAAGAATATTAAACAAATTTTAATTTAGTTTATATGTGAATAGTCTCTATGAACACGAAACAGTCCATATATAAGAAAAAGTCATGCAAAAATCTCCACTGACTCAATTTAGAGGGTATGGAACATGAAAACATCAGATTAGAATAATGCACAAGAGGGCATTATCACTGAACGGCTCTGAAAGCCAAAGGGCAAGTTCATATGTTTTCAACAACACATACCCCTTCATTTCTTGAGTCTCCATTCATTAGCCAGTCTTGTATGAGTTAATAGAAACACTGTCCTCAAGCAGCACAACAGCTTTAAGAAGTCTAACAAAACGTTTGTAGTGGATGATGAGAAACCAAACAAGCTCTCAATTCCGTTCAATTCGTTTTTTATTTGTACTGTATTGAACTTTTAACAGTTGACATTGGTGCAAAGCAGCTTTACCAAATACAAATATTCATTTGCCCCAACTGAACAAATCGGAAGTGACAGTGACAAGGAAGATGACATGAGGAAGAAACTGGGAGAGGAACCAGAATTAAAAGGGAGTCCATCCTCATTTGGATTGTGACACAGAACAGTGCAAATAAATTGCTTCAATAACTTTGTGCTGCATGGTCAAAAGTGCAATTGTTTAAAAGTAAGTGTATTTTAGTTCATATGAAGTTCACTTTGTTGAGCTTACCAACTGTTAACTGATGGAGACTTGGATACATTCATTCACTGTCTCGGATTTCATCTTGTGTAGGGCCATATGGGTCTGGAGCCTATCCCAGTGGACTATGGGCACAAAGAAGGGTACACCCTGCATGTGGTGCCATCCTATCACAGGGTACAATCACATATCCAATCATGCACTACAGGCAATTTGGAAATGCCAATCAGCCTGTGGACTGCTCCATCAGCTGCTCCAGCGCTATGTCTAGCTGTACAGAGGGAGATAGAAAAGAGAGAGAGAGAGAGAGAGAGAGAGAGAGAGAGAGAGAGCGTGAAGCACATACTTATGTACTTTGGTTTACATTTTCAACATTATTTCCCACAATGTCATTTGACTACATTCTGATAGCAGCCCCAGTGGGAACTAGCTCTGGTTTCATCTCTACCAAAAGTAACACATGAATTACTCTTTGAGCCTTTTAGTCTGTCCAGGTTCTTCAGCTCTGCCAACAGCATTATCGGTCATAACTGTTTTATATGACTGCGATGTTCTGCATTACATTTTAGAATTTTGCATTCACTGTTTGCTGCCATCACAACTTCCCTCTTAAATTTATTATTAATACCATGTTAAATGTTGTTAGGAAATCATAAACGAGAAAAGAAGTTCTGCTTGTTTGCTTTTCAGAGCTAACCTGACTGGTATCACATACAGTATATGGGAGATCACTGAAAATGTTTTCCTATTTTCCTATACATTGTGCTAACAGTGTCCACCTGAGACATCAGCAGGAGTTACAACAACTTTTTACACCATCTTATATCAATAATAATATAAAAAATATCAATGATATAAAAATATATCACTTTATTTGCTAAGCACTTTCACAAGCATTTCAAAATAAGTATGTCTTTCATGTGGTGATGTTATGCTTTAAAGAAATAACCTAGGACAAGAAGATAGAGCATTCAGAAACACTATGATGAAGATTTTTTTTTTTAAACCTTGAACCCTTCATATCTAGACCACCACAGTCTGGAAAAAAACACAACATACAAATTTAGTCTTTGTTAAATCCCCCACTGCAAAATCATCAGTGAACGCCCCTAGTTCACACACAGCAGTGTGTGTTTTTTTTTCTAATTGCTCAATACTGCTTTTACTTATTCTGAAATTATGAATGCAAACCTGATCTATTGTTCTGCTCATATTACCATTTCCTGTTAAATTAGCATATCAAAACCCACGCAAAGGAGAGTGCTCAGGGATAGATGAAGGGATTGAAAATGATAGGTACGGTATTGTTCAGCTAATGAAAGGTTACAGATCATGTAAGTGGAGGTTTGAGAAGGAGAGCACAATCTCTGTTATCTTATTCTGGACAAACCAAAAGCATCTTCTATCTTCCATAGGATATTAGTCCAGCATTCATAGTCATTAGTGTCATAAGGGTTTAATCTATATGTCTATACTGCAATTGTGATCAGACTTCAGGACAGATTTCAAGCACACAGTATGACTTAAAACATGGCCATTCTAATTCCCAACTCACACAATCAAGTTCATCTGAATAATAATCCAACTTACCTAAATTCTATGTATTACACCCACCCACACCCACTCACACGCACACACACCCACTCACACGCACACACACACACACACACACACACACACACACACACACACACACACACACACACACACACAC
>JAQQZT010000004.1:9812186-9832128 GCA_030068275.1 Clarias platycephalus | reverse complement strand
GTGTGTGTGTGTGTGTGTGTGTGTGTGTGTGTGTGTGTGTGTGTGTGTGTGTGTGTGTGTGTGTGTGTGAGAAAATGAGACTTTCACTGTTAGTGAGTCAGCAAATTAGCAAGTAGGCAATCTTTTTTTCCACAGAACTTTCAAGCTGCATGTGGTTTTTCTGGGTTTTTTTCAGTGTACAGGAATTAAAACACTGTGCATACTACCAAGGAATGACTAATTTATATTTTATTATATCTTATTTTATTTTAGTTCATTAAGTGTAAGGCGGATGCCATGCACGGGCTACATGTGCAGCATTTCAATTAAACAAAAATGCAGCAATCTTTCAGTTATAATAGACAATCTGTAGCTTTTTTCACTATTACTTGTTCCACCAAGAAAACCTCATAACCCCATCACATACACACATATTGCCAAAAGTATTCGCTCGCCTGACTTCACATGCATATGAACTTGAGTAATAAACATTAAAAACTATAGATTAAAAATGTTAATGTTGTGAGGTCAGACACTTATGTTGGACGGGAAGGCCTGGCTGCACTGGTGCACAGTCATGTTGGAACAGAAAGGGGCCATCCCCAAAGTGTTCCCACAAAGTTGGAAGCATGAAATTGTCCAAAATGTCTTGGTATGCTGAAGCAAGTTCTTGGTATGCTTAAGAGTTCCTTTCACCGGAAGTAATGGGCCGAGCCCAACTCCTGAAAAACAAGTGCACAAAGCAAGCTCCATAAAGACATGGATGAGCGAGTTTGGTGTGGAAGAATTCAACTGGCCTGCAACCCGATAGAACAGCTTTGGGATGAATTAGAGTGGAGACTGCGAGCCAGGCCTTCTCGTGCAACTTCAGTGTCTGACTTCACAAATGCTATTCTGGAAGAATGGTCGAAAACACTCCTAAACCTTGTGGAAAGCCTTCCCAGAAGAGCTGAAGCTGTTATAACTGCAAAGGGGCAACATCTTATTAAACCCTATGAATTAAGAACTGGATGTTACTCGATGCATATGCATGTGAATGCAGACGAGCGAATACTGTTGCATCCTATTTCTGTTATGTTAATACATACACGTATTATAAGATAATCCATTAGACCTGGACTACACTTCTAGGCAATGTTGTTCTACCTCTAATGAAGACTCACATATTTGTGTATGACAGGATTTTAATTTCAGTCAACACAAATTATTCTCTGCCCTCTTTACCAACTCAACCAGTCTCTATTTATTTTTACACAGAACAGGCTATTTAGACAAATATTTGCATATATAAGAATTATTAATTAATAGTCAATTCGTGCAATTAAGAAAGCCCAAATAAACACTCAAAAAGCACTCAGTGTAGACTGTTTGAGGCTGAGTACTAACTATCTGTGACTTTGTTCTGTTAGGTACAGGAGTTGCGCGAGAAAGCAGAATCATATAGAAATAGGGCCTGGGGAACCCATTTTTCCCGGGAGCACCTGGGCCAGATCCTGGCAGACCAGAACTTCATGTGGGAGGTATCTAATGGTTCTTCTCCCTCCACTCTCACTGATGAGGACCCTCACACCAGCAACAGTCCCATCATTGAGGCCCTGGACCTAGCCAGGTACACTTTAATTATGTGATAGCTATACCAAAATTAATGGGCATACTTTTTTTAATTGACTGACATAGATCATTCAAATTGCACATGTTAGTAAAGTAACTCTTTCTCAGTACAAAGGTACTACTAAATATAGTCTCCATAACAAGCCATGCATTTGTGTCTTCATTGAACTCTTGAATCATCTTTGAAAAAAAATCATGTGTGCCCTGTTGTACCATTGTAAAGGATTTTTCGTATCAGTGGTCACAGCTGATGGTCTACCACTGCTGGTTTCCCTTCTTTAAATCTAAATGTTGAATATTTCGGTAGGAGAACAAAACAGGAATTTCAAAGAGGACTCGAGAGTTGGGTTGAACAATGGTGCCAATGTATCGCTTGTGATGGAGACTATGTTGAGTAGTACCTTTCTAGATTTGCAATTATAAACAAATTATGTCAATTAATAAAAAGGTTATGCCCATTTTTGCATTACTTTTGGTGCAGCACATTAGACTTTAAAATAGCTAAGCGTAGCAACCATGTAAAATGATTGTGGTATATAATTTTGAGAGGAAGTGGGTAACTAAACGGATTATCACCATGGTATTATAGTCACAGTTTATGGCTGAAAACTTTAGTGGTAGTAAGAGTAGTAAGAATTGAGTAGTAGTTCTTACTCATAAGCAGTCTGTAGATTGGACATATGGGATGTATGTATCATTTTATTGTTGCAAGCAGAGAGAAAAAAAAAAGATTCTGATAAATGTATTTTGCTGGATATTAAAGTAAAGTTCACCTCAGGTCCTGTATGTACTGTGTGAGGTCCTCACATTACCCCAAAACATCTTGATTATCCCCAAGACTTTTGGGGAAATATTCTGTTGACTGATGAGACAAAAGTTGGAAGGTGTGAATCTTATTACATCTGGCAAAAACCAACACAGTTTTCATAAAAGAAAATCATACAGTCAAACATGGTGATGGTATTGGGATGGTCTTGGACTGCGTTGCAGCTTCTGGTCCTGGACGACTTGCCACAATTGATGGAACCATGAATTCCGTGCTCTACCAGAAAATCCTGAAGGAGAATATCTGAGCTGAGGTTTGTGACCTCAAGCTCAAGCGCACTTGGGTTATGCAGAAGGACAATGATCTGAAACACACCAGCAAGTCCACCACTGTATGGCTCGAAAAAAAAAAAAAGGTTTGGAGTGGTCTCAAAGTCTCGACTTAAATCCGATTGAGATCCTTAAACAAGCCATTCATACTCGAAAACCTTCCAATGTGGTCGAATTAAAATAATTCTGCAAAGAAGAGTGGGCCAAAAATCCTCCACAGCGACGTGAAAGACTCATTGCCAAGTATCGCAAATGCTTGATTGCAGTTGTTGCCACCAAGGGTGGCACAACCAGTTGGTTTAGGGACAATTATTTTTTTCACATAGAGCCAGACAGGTTTGGACAGCTTTTTCCCCTTGATCAATGAAATTAGCATTTAAAAACTGCATTTTGTATCAACTCAGGTTATGTGCAATGTTAGAATTTGTTTGATGATCTCAATCATTCAAGTGTGACAAATATGTAAAAAAAAAAAAAAACTGTGTTCTTTATATGATGTTAGTATCAGAGAAAGCTGCAGCCCAAGTGCATCAGTGTCCTTGTCCACAAGTAGGAGAAGCTCCTGTAAAGAGGCAGAGCTTCTCAGGAGCCCCACCCTTCCTGAACCAAGGAGAATGGCATGGGATGAGGAAATAAGCCCATGTGAGAGGCGTGTGGCTGAGATAAAACAGCACCGGAAGGAGCAGCCAGAGACCAATGAGGAAGGATATTTAAATGGGCATTTAGAAGAGAACAAGGAAGAGTAAGCTCTGAATCATTTCCACTTTCTTTTCCATAATTGCACAATTATTTCTTGCATAAAGGATAAGCCCATATACCTTTATGCCACTGAAATATTCTGAACTTTTTAAAATGTTGTAATACTTGTCAATAATTTAGTGGTTATAACATATTTGGAGTATATTGTCATATTGTGATGTGCTTTTGTTAAGTGATACTATAGCAGTGAGCGAGCACTTGTCACATGCAGATGAGTCTGGAAGCTCCAGTGATGAGGGCAGATTGCCTACTCCCAAACTAAAAACAATGCTGGCTGCACAGAGGACTCATCATGACCGCACTACTCCTGCAACTGGTAACCAAAAATATTCATCTCAGACACATGGACCATTTCCAGTATCGCCATACCAGAGGTCCTTAGTATGCAAACTGGCTAGCAAAGTATTCTAGAAGTCATGCCTTCAAGAGAACTAAACTAGAGGTGTACGTTGGGACTAGGATCTCACAGTCATGTGACTCATATGGCTAGGAGCAGGCAATTAAATATTGTAAACCAAAATAGATCTAACATTGTTATGGATACTTAATATTAATAATTACCAGTGCTGTGTGATAAAGATTGCTTTAATATTGTTTGTCGACTCAATGTTGTAAATATGTAGGGTTAAAGAATTGCTTATTAAAAATGCTTGTTAAGTGGTTTATTTGTATTTAGAGGAATTTGGACAATGGATTTCATTAGAAAAAAAAATTCCAAAGTTAAAAAAAAAAAAAAGAACAATGGCAGAGTGTGTTCAGGAGCGTGTAGGCATGTTCATAGTTTTTAGAGGAGCATCTGGATGTGGCATTAAAAAAACAATTCGATGATACACTGTTTCAAGTGAGCGGAACTCATTATCTGTACATTAAAGGTAAAACGCACTTTTAGATAGACACTAACATAACGAAAGAATTTTTACCATGACTACAAAAATAAGGCTGTATCATACATAGAGAGCCACCTGCACTTCCACATTTTGGTGAAGAAACCAGATGTTTCACTTCTTTACCACTTTATTGTCATGTGTGACATGTGGAAAGTCTCCTGTATCGTTTATAATGAAAAAATATTTTCCAAGTCATCCTTTCTCTATGAACACTTTTCACTCTCAAGATACACATCGGTTTTAAAAAATGTCAACACTTCTCTACTGATGTCTTTACAATATACAGTAGTAACTAATGAAGCCTGTTGAAGCAATTATGTTAAAATGAATAGGCCATAATTATTAACCTGATTTCCTTGTGTCATAATGTTAATACAGTTAAGATTTCCACTATATTATTGTTTGTAGTTATATGCTCTTCTTCTTCTTTTTTTAAATCATACTTTATTTTTGTATTCCTAAAATGGATATCAGGTTCCTTAGATACAAGTAAAAACAGCAGGAGAGAAATTCTGCTTTGTTACAGAGGGAAACCCCTGTCTGGTGTCAAATGTATTTTTAGATGAGCAGCATTGCAAATGATTTTTCTTGCAATTCACCCACTCATGCATCCACTCACTCAGCTTTTGCTGCAAAACATCCCACAGGGGGGAGCTGCAGCTTAAGTAGTTATTGTACGCTTAAGTTTTTAGGTATCAGCAAGGAACACTTCGAACAGCCTGACTATACTTATACGTTCAGGGACCTGTCATGCCTAATCGCTCACAAAACCCACATCACAAACAAAATGAAGGTGGCTGATTAGTAAACTGACTGATTTGTCAAGACTTTATTATAGGATAATAAATATAAATATGTGTTATATTTTTAACAGTTACTGAAACAGCATGTGGCATAGCACTGCTATAAACGTTTATATACATCATGGGCCTTGATATACTAAGCATTAATGAGTGTTAAACACCCAGTGCAAGTTAGTTTCCTACAATCATTATTAACATGATAGCATAGATTAGCATGTCTCGTCAATTTAGCACAGTGTCAATATGAATATATATGGGTTGTGTATAAATACAGGGTGGAGTCAATAAAAAGCAATTATTTTTTGCACCCACAGTGCAAAGCCTGAAAGTCAGATCAGCTACCACGATTGCATATACAATAAATGCATCAGAAAGCAGGTATTTTATCTTTGAGAATAAGTTTCTGTTAGTTTCACTATTTATAAAATGTTTATTTAATGATTCATTTTCCTATTTAGTCAGTAATGGGAAAATGGGGGAATACTTTATTCCTTAAATGTTTGCTTAGTATTAATGCTGCAAATATTAGATTTTATAATCATATATTCCCTTCATGCTTAAACATCTGATGGCAAGAGCAGTCTTTAGAAAGTCTCTTCAGTTTTCTTCTCATCTACACCTTTTATTTCCTTTCTTTCCATCATCTTCAAAGAGGATAATTTGGAATATTTGTACATGACATAAATAAACATAAATGGTCTGTGATACCTTTGAGAAACAAACCTTATTAAACTTAAATAAGGAGAGTCTATTAGCAGTGATGTATAAAAAAATTATAATAATAAAATTCACAAGACAATGATGTAAAATTCTGTCTACAACACATATCTGCATGCACACTCGCATATCTGCGTGACACTAAACATGCACTACAAAAAGAATTTACTAAGCAAATGCTTGCTGCCTGGAAATTTGCAGACATTGTTTTCAATCATCCATACTATACAGAAATTTGTAACTTCATTTTGATTGTTCCACTTTCATTACATCAGAGCAGATGCTGACTTCCTTCATTTTTACATGTTGGGTTTTAAGTATGAACATGGTCCACTCCACTTGTTGTGCCAGTGGTTGGGCAAACAAATGGAAACATCAGATGAAAGGAGCTTTCTATAGTTGACTATGATGCAGCATTAAACAGCTTATGATGGAGAATCAAAGCTTCAAATCTCAATTAAAGCAAACCGACACAGTTTAGAAATAAAAAACAACCCAATGTCCGAACAGATCACAGGAAAATTTAAAGAGGAAACGTCCACACAATACAATTTCATGATGAAAGAACTCCAGCGTAAAGAAATGACCACAGACACAATGCTTGGTGGAAGAAGGAATGGTGTTGGTGTTTAAATGTCTGTAATGACAATTTATTTACTGAAACTTGCGTGCATATTTACAGACTGTCCGGAAAATTTCACCTTTCCCTTTCACCTTTCACCTTCCCCATATAATATATGAAAAAACAAAAAAAAATTAATTGGAATTCTCATACAGAGTTTGTTCTTATATCTTCTAGGTGGTGCTATACTGGTCTCCCCTGTAAAGGTTAAATATTCCAAGAACTCCAGGAGAAGTGAAGCACCACTTGGAAAAGCTCACTCACCTTACAGATACCTCAGTTGTGTTTCAATTCCAGACAAAAACAGAAAGGTACCCCAATTGCACAAAACTTTGACAAAAAAGTCAAGGTCATTAAAAATATCAATATCAAAATGTCATAACAATAATATCTTTATTAATAACTTATTAATATGTTATTAATAACTTAATATTAATATCTTTAATAACCTCATTGAATGAACAGAAGTGGGAAAATAAGTGAATTAAATAGAAAGTAAAATTTTTGAACCAAATTCAGCATTTGACTGTATAATTTGGAAAATGTTAAGCTTTAAACCTATCTTAATTATGAAGCACATTGCTTTGGTTGTTATGCTGATATAAAACAGATTAAGAGTAACCCACTTTTCACAGACCGGCGATGTGAGTCGCCGTCCTCTGGCTGCTGGGATGGCAACAGTAGACCCACTGCCTTTAAGGGAAGACACCAGGACTGAGGACTCTCCTGATACTTTGTCTGATCAAAAAACAGCTAGGAAAACACCTCAGAAATGGCTCATAGAGAATACCCCAGAATATACCAAAAGAATCCAAGGCACGCTAAGGAACCCAGAGTTTCAGCATAACGGTATGTTTCACACTTTCTTAGTCCACTAGGGGGATATTCTCATGACTACATTTTCTCCATTCACCAGTGTGACCACATGGAGCATGTACAAAAGCCAGACAAGCATAATGGCCATACAAATGCTACAATGAGTCATTTACTGTCAGGGAAAAGAGTGAGGTTAAGTTACCGCCAATAGCATCAGGAGAGTAATTTAGGTCATTCTCCCATCCCCACTGTCTATTTCTGTTTTCTTTTTTTCCATTAACATGATGTGTTTTTTCCACTGAGGGTCAACCGAAATGTTCATCTCCGAGAATTAAGGCCTATACACTACCTGACTAAAGTATGACTTAAGGCTGTCCGTATGGTGATGAAATTTAGTACTATTCCTACACTGTCTATGCTCCAGTTTCATGACCTTAACTGCCATCATATTATATGTGGTTTTTATCTAACAGATATTTTGCATTAATTTTGATCCATTTGATTCATGAATTTGTACTGTGATATATCAAGACATACACCGGGTTAAAATCTTGCTCTTGAAACAATCACAGTAAAATTTGCAAGCTGTATAATTATCGTCTTGTTACATATGTTAAAATATGATGGTGATATGATAATAATACTGCAAAAAATTATCAAAACCTGTGTCTGTATTTACACTCTATTGATAGGTAACCTGGGAGTCCATCGGCCAGAGAGAATCGCACTAGATTCCTATGATTGTCTGTCTGACAATGGTAAAATTAATTCTTTAATAAAATGATTCATATGTCATGCGTATGCATACAATAAATTGCTAGCTTAGCTTACCAAACACACAGTGTCAGCTTTTTATCAGTAAAGGTGAACTTGAAGCAACATTTTCTCTGCTTGTCAGAGTGCACAGCAACCTAATTCAGTCATGCTTTACCTTTTGATGTGGTGCACATACTGGAAGCATCAAATATGATTTAACCCCCAAGGCTCTTGGAACATATTCTACAGTAACTTATATTTATCATAGTAAGTCATTATTGTGTGATTTATATGCACACTTTTTCATTGCACATTTAGCCATTTTGGCCTAATTTGGGGTTAACATGTTCCCAATGATTCGCACCAAGTCTAACTGTATCCATTGTCCCTTAGACTTAGATGACAGAATGTCCCAGATATCATTCCAGTCAGCAGCTTCCTGCTCCATGGCATCCCAGGTTTTGGACCGTGCTCAGAAGAGGAAAGAAGACTTCTGGGGAAAGAGTTAATGGCTCTATACTTAATGTATCATTACAATTCAGGGAACTAAGCTTTAGATTTGTATTTTTATGTTCTAAGGTATATTTTGATACTAACAACATAGCATGGTCATAAGCAAGGGTTTTAATGAATGTGCATAAATTATTATTTTTTTTTTATTAATGAAATTGTCTAAAAAAAGTTTTTTCATTGATTTTTACAGTTTATATTATACTGTAGTTCCAATTAAATTATAGTGTGTTGAAAAAAATGCTCTTGTAGCTGTATCTATCTACGAAAAAGGCAACGCAGGGTACGACTGAAAAATGCTAAATATATTCTTCACGTTATACATATACAAGTGTCAGTGACATGCGATGACATCTATTTGACATGTCACACCCAAATATGTTCGGAGGAAAAAACCTGTTCTCACACATTTCAGATTGTTGATAGTGCATACTTTTAAATACTGTGAATACTTACAGAAATAATCTGTATTTTTTTTTTCTATAAAATTGTCTTTCCGTGTTCTGGAGGAAGCTATAAATTACATACTTATATTGGGACTGTTGGGCTGTTTGGGTTTCAGCCATATTTAGGACACACTTTATGATTTATTTATATATATTTTTAGTAGCCTGGACCTTCAACGTTGCAATGACGTCATAGCCTCGTGCAACAACACAATTGATATATATTTAATTGCATATCTGATTTATTTTCCCTTCGTCCCTTAAACAGTCTATATGGCTCTCTTAGCACCATTACAATGCCTCTCATCAGTCTCCTGGCAACTCCTCAGAGTGACGCTGCTCAAGCTGTTCAAGTGTACACATAATAAAAAAGTCTGTATTATAACAGTATATTAATTAGCACCAAAGCAGACGTCTCCGGTTTTTAACGTCATCATGGGGATTTTACAGGAAGTAAAATCCAAACCGGTAATAAAAATACCGGACGTTGAACACGTGCCAGGAACTCGGTCCATCACATTGTGCAAATTTCCGAACCAATTATCCCGAGTCAGAAGTGCTGATAGAGGCACAGAATGTGCGGAATCACCCAAATCAGGGCAGTGATATCACACCGCAGTGACGTTGGGATCAGATCTAGGCCAGCACAGGGCTATATAAACATCTAGGTTATGCAGGTTACCACAAGCAGTTCGGCGCTGAATAAGGAGCGTGTTGTTCAGGTGAGGTGATCTGATCTGTAAGAGTGCTCGAGCTTTGTGGGAAAGATGCATTGTGCTGTACTGGCTGCGCTGACTGTGCTGTGCTGCGCGCTGAACGCGGATGCCCGACCTGCGCGTTTACGCTCGCGCCCTCTGGACAACTCGGAGACCTGGAACAACGTCATGGTCATGGCCAAGCACGTGAGTTTAAATCCCATGGACGCTCAGGGTTAATGCAGAATGCATTAGATTGCTAAGTTTGATTTATTTTTTAAGGCTACAATATACTATTATATTTATTACACAGTATATATATTATTATTAGTATTAGTATTATTTTTATTAACTTATTATATAGCCTATTAAGATGTGCATGTGGTACAGCATCGAAACTTTTACTCCTTAATGATTTGCACTTTGCATGCATTAATACCATTTCTCCTGTTACACGCTCATATACAGGCACAAGCACAAGACCGGGACCATGAGACTCGCCTGATCCCAGTGATTGCCAGCGACAAATTGAAAGTGAGTTCGTGGTATAATGCTGTTTCAACGGTGCGCATACACGGGCATTCGTTCATTCATAACTTCATTCTTATTTACTTCTTTAGAACGAGGATGTTTGTTGCGCCAACGTCAAGATCCTCGATTACTACCTCAAGCACATTTTGGACGGTAAGACGCATGAAGGTGGAGAGCAGCACTATCCGCGCCTGCACCTGGTCAAGCCTGATTTGAGCAGAGTGGCTAGAGACCTGGAACCACACTGTGTATGTAGAGCATCATACTTTACATCCAAAATGAACCAGACTCCCAGATTGCTGTTTTCTCATATGAACCTTTCTCATTTTCCTTTAGAACTCCAAGCAGATTGAAGTGGATCACTTGCAAACTTTCACGCAGAACCTCAAACGAGCCGGAGAGTTGTACAAGGTAAGCTGATCGAAAATTGTTTAAGATTGTGAATATCTAACACATTCTGTGAACATATGGGCTAATTATAGCTTTTCAATTCTTGTTTCAGAATATCACCAAAGCAAAGAACAAGGCGATTGGGGAGACTGATATACTTTTCCATTACCTTTATGAGTCCTGCAGTGCCATCAACGCACCCTAGACCTGTGCAAGAACCTTTGCACCGTTGTCTTAAAAAAAAATAAATAAAAAAAAAAAAGGCTTGGGTTGGGGGGTTGCTTACTAAACTGCATCTTTTCTTGCTGTTGAAGTAATACACTCAAGGGTAGATCTGCTGTACATTTTGAGTAAATTTTTACCTAAAACGTGCATCTATGCAAAAAGGTAAAAATTAATTGATTATGTGCCTTATTTTTTTTTTATGTCTGGTGAAATATACCAAAGTCAAGGGTTGAAAAGATCTGTTCTTAAGTGTACCACTGCATCAAGGAAAGGAACAGTGTGGCTGTTTTATTCTATTATTTTTCTGCCATGGACCAATGGAAAATGCCTATTTTTTTTCTTTTTACCAGTGACTTTTTTTTTTTTTACATTTGATACAAAAATATTATTTATTATTAGGATTTATTTATTAACTTTATTTATTTAGAATTTTGTGATGAGTATAAATTATTGAATTTTGTACTGACAGTATAGGCTCCAAAACTTGTGTGATCTGAGTCGTTACAACTTAAAGCCACACAAGTGGACATCAACATGACTGACTTGGAATGTATCTCCAGTGACAGAGTAAAATAATGTAAATGCATTGTAAAAGCATTTCTATTTTGTATTTTTTTTTATTTACTTTTTTGCAATTATTATTTGCCTATTTACAATAAAAGCTTGATAAAAAAAACCTCAAACTGCTTATTTTTATGTGATATAACAGTGAAAATGTGAAAACTTGTCAGCAAGAGCAACATTTGTTTTCTAGGAGAATTTTTTTTTTGTTGCAAATTTGGCCTATGCCTATATTTAACTCTTTACATTCCCAGGACCCACTGGTAGAGCCATTATTAGTATAACTATACAGTATGTTCTCTACTATCTTAAATGCAGTTACTAAATAAATGCCTAACAATGACTCCCTGAATAATAAGGTATGACATACCTATGTCATAAACTAAACTAGACTTAAACTAGGTGTCACTTAAGATGCATAAAATAGAATAAAAATAGTAAAGGATAAAAATAAACATGTGTGAATTTTTTTTCAATTTCATTTCATCCTTCTTTATCGATAACACTCGGTGAGAAAATTCTCCCCAGACTATTTACACACACATTCACACCTTGGGGCAAGTTTGGATAGGCAATCCTGCCTGCATGTTTTGGACAGTATGAGGAAACCTGAGAAACTGGAGGGAAACCACACAAACACAGGGAAAATATGTGAAACTCTATCTTGAGGCAATCCGAGGTCAGAATTTAACAACTTATCCTGGAGCTGTAAGGTGGCAACGCCAGCCACCGGTCTACCGTAACACCCACAACATATCTAATTACAGATTATAAACCTCATTTAATGAAGAGTAAAATAAGGAATCCTATTAAACATCAGCTAAGCATCTGAAAATAAAATGACTGAGTAGAAATTCTATTCCATGTTCCATTAATGTGTAGTGTAGGTTTACTGTAGGATCTGTATGTTGTGCAGGTACATTGTGTCTGAATACAGTCACATCATAGCTGACATTTACATATTTCTCAGTTATTTATACCTTACAAATTATGATAAGCAGTTTCACAATAAACAGCTTCAATTTCTATGTCATCAGCATTCTCAAAACCGTGGCGACTTCCTTGAATAAGAGCCACGAAATAGGCTCCTATTCAAAGCTTAAGGCTTATTTCTTTCTTACGATAAGAAATATCATTATCTTAAATGCACATATTAAAAAAGAGTTTTATTGTATACGTTAAAATAAATTAAATCACATTATGTCTTTTAATAACTACACCAGGAGCAAAACATTGCTTTTTTGCTGAATAGCTTCTGCAAGACAGAGTGATGTCTGCTCAGAGTCAAGCTCGCTCACATGAAAGTTTAAATTCTCACAGTGAACAGAAGAATAATATAACAGACAGATAAAACATCAGCTGTACATATAGAAATTGCATAATTTAGTGTTAAACACCTATGTTTTTTTTTTAATCAGGGTAGTTGTTATTTGGCATGTGATTGTGCTTTTGCAAAATGTTTTAATTGACCTTGCATGCTTCCTCTAGTTTTCCTCACACTTTCTCTGCTTTTTAATTGACCAGGTTGTGAGTAATTCCCATCATGATAATCATGCACCATTAATACTACTGTTGCAAAAAGAACACCTGCTCTGAAAATTTCATTTAATCTAGGGCATGTATGGCAATTGTTAACTGTGGCCCCTGACGCAGTAAGGCGTCATGTTGGGAAAGTTGCATAATTCCTTATTTACATACAAGGTGACAAAAAGTAGACAGAGTGTGAATTCCACTACAGCAGCTATCCAATCAGAGAAGAGAAAGGTGACACGTCTCATGACACCTGGGTTAGGTAAACTTCCTGGTTTGCGTCTGTGTTTAAAAAAAGGAGTTGGAATACCCACTGTTACACAGAGGAGATACACATTATGATAGTACAAAAGACTGGAAATCATAATAGTTCCTTTCTTGGAGTTTTATCATGAATTTTTTTTTTATGTTTTTCCCCTTACATTTTTATCAGAAACCTTTATCAAAACTTAAAAAAGAAAAGGAAAAAAAGGAAGGAAAAAATATTTTCATGTTATTAGCTAAAGCATGTCTTGCGAGGAGGTTTGAACCCTGATTGTGGCAGAAAGTGCTAAGCCATATATCTGGGTCAGGTGAAGTTGTTGCTGAATCGTGTGGCTGATGACCTGGTTTAAAGTGATGGCAGAAGTTGGTGTTGACAGATTTATGCATACATTTACTTTATTTTCACCGTATCAGTAAATAAATTTGGTAAATCAGCATAAATTATTCGTGACAAATTTTGTAAATGACACAGTATGCATTTATGCAAGATTGCACAAAACATGACACATATTTGGTAAAATAAAAAAATTTAAAAATTGCAAACGCTTAAAGATTGCCACATTTAATTAAGGCCTAATTTAATAGACTGTAATTTTAATAGAAATACAAGTATTTCCAAACTTCATACACCTTCTAACAATATGTAACTGAAAATGTGCCTTTATTCACATATCTTATTATTAAAGATCCAGTTTTAAATGATTATAGTGCACCATTTCATTTGGCTCTTGTTTTTACACCAGGGTTTACCCTAATGTATCACTGCATCACTGGGGTCATTTGAGGGTCAGGGCATAAACATGTATACTTTTAGTATTTATAACCCTAATCAAAGACATTCACACAATAATAAAAGTGTTTAGGTTATATATTTTAAGACATTTTAATTGTACTTATTATCTTATGGCACTGTTACAGCTGCTGTTATTTAGGGCCCAGTTTCTCTCAAAGCTTATTGTAGTTACATTTATCCTAATTGGTTGAAATTTTTGGAAAACCCAGACCTGTAGTTATAAGATGAATTTAGATATATAGTTTGCCTAAGCTTCCTTGGATTAAAACCACATTATTCAAATCTAAAATTCTCAAACTATTGACTGTTTAGTTTTGAAGAAAAAACACAATCAATAAGCAAACCGACGTCCACAGTTTTATGGAAACATGCATCACCAAAAGTAGCTATTAATACAATGTTAATAGTACAACAGATCTTCAAATATTGAAGTATTGCATATACTGTCACAATAAAAATGTTTATTTATTCAAAAGGCTAATCAGGTCAAGAATGTATTACCTTTTTCCTAAAGTTGAACTATAATTCTGTTAAGGGTAGAAATGGAACTTTTAAGATTCTTAACTATTAGTCTCTGGGACAGTCCGCCATCAGATTGACCAACAATCTGGGCCCTGTAAAAATCACAAATTCCTTTGGAATTTTCACCTCGAGGCATGCTTAAAGCTGGTCAGTATATTCCAGTATGAAAAGAAGGAAGCAAATAATGGCCATAACATTGTCAAAAAACTGGGTGCATATTTTTCTCAAAAGCATATAGGGTTTATTTCCTATATTCCTGTTTATTTCCTGAACATTGACATAATTGGAATGTATTTTCATTACTTTTTTTTTTTAAACAAACAAACGAACAAAAAACTAGCTGTCATATTTCCTATCTCAAGCATATTGGGTTTAAACTGCCTGTTTAATCTTTGCCACAAGCTGTTACACAATGATATTAAATCATGATGTTCATATTAAGCAGTTTCACAAAAAAATTATTTTTCAAATTGACCGGATGCCCCAATATATCCGAACTGACTCGGGGTTAACCGGGGTTAATAACACGCCTTATTATTGTTTCGTGCAGTTTCCTTTTGTACAATTTTTTCCTGTTGATATGTAGGTTATAAAGCGAGGAAATTCGCGCGCGCTACTGTAACCCAAATCTGGAGCGTCCAGTAATCAGAGCGCGCGCCCCACACAGTCAGCGACTGATTCTGACCGCGAGCGCAACATCAAAGAACGTGAAAGCTCCGCGCGCCGCTTTCAAACGGGGCGGGTCGGTTTTTTTCACGTCACACGTGTGGAAAATTTCAAGGCAGCACAAAGCCGGGCCGTATATAGAGTATAAATGTCGCCGGTTGTGTTTCGGAAACAACCCGTTGGTGGTGCCGGTGTCATAGCAGAATGCGCGTGAGTGTCCTGACTGTGCTCGTGCTTGCCGCGCTCGTGCGCTTTTGCCCAGGTGAGGAGAGTAGGAGGTGCGCGCAGGTGAACTGCCTGGCGAGCTGTCTGCCTTTACCCATGATGAAGGACATGATCAAGACTCTGAAGAGCATCAGTATGCTTAGGCCTGTAAGTAACTCATTAAAGTCACATAGTAGCGGTCATTATAATTATTAATTAATGAATGGAGCAGTTAATAAATGTTATTATCTTTTTCCCAGAGTGACGACAGACGCCACAAAAGATATTTGCCAAAGTTATATATAAAGGTAAGTAGGCTGATGTGTAAGCATAATTAGTAAATACAGACTATTTTTAAAAATAGGCTTACATGACCTTTGACCTGACAATTTAAAATGTAAATAAGAGTGAGAAAATTATCACAAAATTTGCTTTAAAAAAAGAAATAAATAATAGATATATCTTGCTTGGTATTGTTTTAGTAAAAGGATATCTGATACCTATTCTAAATCTTATTATTATTATTCTCTGGTTAAAATTATTATTAAAACTGGTTTTATTGTGTTTATATTTTACTATGTTTATTACAATTACAATATAAGGAAAGAAAAATGTTGTATTTGGACCATCTTTAATAAATAAATGAAATACAATGAAAAACATTTCCAATCAGCTGTGCAAGCAAAGTATATATTGACATCATCTGACTTCTGTTTTTTTTTCTGGAGCAGAAGCTGAATATCGCAGACATTGACAAGATGCTGGGAATCTATGAAGATCATGTATTCAAGAAGCTGTGGAGTCATGACATAGATTATGCAGAGAGATTCATCCATTCCTTTTACAGACTAAGAGTCAGTGTGGGACTCTGTGTGAGTAAATATTTTGTTCTGTAATGCAAAACAACCAAATAGGAGGAAACTCAGAGAAGATTTAGTTAGAGCCCTTAAGGGTTTTGAAGTCGTCTGTCATAGGGAAGAAACCCTGTACAGCATGTACAACCCTACAACAGGGCGTTTGTCAGTCAGAAAAAGGTTTCAAGTGAAAGCTTTTTAAAAATACGTAATAGGGTTATGCACTGGGGCATGGTTGCAGAGTGGTTAGCACAGTTGTCTCACATTTACAGGGTTGAGGGTTCAAATCTTGCTTATGATCTATGTGTGGAGTTTGCATGTTCTCCCTGTGGTTTGTGGGTTTCCTCCTGGTACTCAATTTCCACCAAAGCCCAAAGACATGTGTTGTAGACTGATTGGTGTTTAAAAATTGTCCATAGAGTATGATTGGATATATGAAGTTCCCAGAGATCCAGGCTTACCTGCAACCCTGCATAGAATAAGCGGAATGGAAAATGGATGAATGAATGAAGTTGTTTAATAAAAAGCTAGGCGAGCACACCCTAAAACCCTTCCCTCATATATAATAACTTCTAATCATCACTACCATTTGCTGTTGTAAAGAGTAAATATCTCTGTACACCCAGTAACAACCTCCTTATCCTGTTGTCCATTAGTTCTACACTCTACTCTTAGAAAATCATTAAAGCATGTGGTCATCTAGAATACAGCTGAAACCTCATGACATGACATGGTTCTGCATTAATCGAGCTGTAATCTTGTATCAGAGATTGATGCTTATATATACACATGGGTTGCTCTTTTAAAAAAGCATTCTTGTTTCTCTATTAGAAGGACCGTGGTCAAGCAGAACTGACTAGATATGCAAGAAAGAAGATCAAAGGAATGGAAGAGGCTTTCAAAAAGGTATGAAGGCTCCATTCTAAAAATGTATCATTATCTTGCAAGAGTACTGTTTGTTTACTAATTTGTGGTATCAAGCCTTGTAAGCCTTAGTAAAGTACTTTTGCTTATCTTATATAATAGATTGTCAAAAGAGCTGTCAGTTCTTAAATAATATAATAATATTTCTTGTCTTTTGCAGTTGCAATCGGAAGAGCTGTTAAAAGCAGCAGGAGACTTTGAGACAATACTCCGTTGGATCAGCCTCTATACTGACAAAAAGCTGTCACACAAAAAATGCCAGTAGTCAGTGACTATAAACTATGACTGAGTCTGCATAGAAACAGATGTAGAGGTAGGGCTGGGCACTATGACAAATTATGAACGGGGCATGGCAAATGTTTATGCTTTTGCTTAAGACTTTTTTTTAAATGTAAAATTATTTTATCACATCACTGCTGCTTGCTTTCACATGAATGTCTCACAAGACCAGGTGGTAATATTACACCAATAGGCTCCTGTTCACTTTGCACACCTGGCAGTCAGATGGCACCGTAAGAATGACTTCTGCTACCACTGAATGATGAGTCAAACCGTGTGAGAACCTGATAGGACTTCAGGAACCCATGGTGACTTTTTACTTGGTCCAGTAACTTAATCCATTGTCTTAGTGTTGACTGTTTATGTGGGGCAGACAAGATGCAGCTGACTGATCCTGTAGCTAAAGAATATTTTATTGTGATATAAATATTTATTATTTCTAAAAATAACTATTTTTTTGCTTATGTAATTTATTACATTACGATTTTTATTTATTATTTCAAATTTTTGACTATTACTGTAAATGAACATTACCTGAATATTCAAGGTGATGTTTAAAATTTGTAATGTGTGACTCATAGAAGTTTGTATTCTTTACCTCCAAAATAATACATACCTCTGGAAACTATAAACACATTAAATATATTAATAATTTGTTTTGCAGATTTGCACATATTTCTATGTAAATAAAGATTAAAAAGAGCAACAGTTTCTTGCATGCCTAAGCCGAATGCATTTTAAAGCACTGTTTAACAAAGACACAGCAAAACAGAGCAAGATTCAGTAAATTAAGAAAGACATCCATCAAAGTATTTCCTATGAGATTCCTTAACTGCTTCTGCTACGTAGAAGACCAAATGCTGATTTCATTAGGTGACTTAAGTTCAAAAGTAACACCAATATGCTATGAAGGTTCAAGAGACAACTTAACAAACAAATAAGAAAATGGAAAGTATTGGATAAGAAAACTAACACTAGTCTAATATAATGGGTGGCAATATAAAGCAAATTAGACACACACACAGCAGCTCAATAATGTGTTCACATTAACAGATCATTCATAAGTTTATATCCATTCACAGATTAAGTGAATAACACTGATTATCTTATTAGAAATGGCCATGTCAAGGGGTGGAATTTATTAGGCTGCATGTTAACAGTCAGCTTTCAAGGGCTTAAGGTAACCACACTTTGCCAAGGGCCAAATTGCAATAACTAGACAATTGTCAGACAATGGGCGTACAGCAGGTATGTGCGCATCAGTACTAGACCACAGGGCAATAGAAGAAGGTGGCTTGGTATGATGAATCATGTTCTCTTTTACATCATGCGGAGGGCTGGGCACATGAGGATTACTTTTCTGGTGAACAGGGACGCGCCATGCAAAGAGGGCAAGCAGGCAAAGGCACTATGATGATTTGGGTAATGTTCTGCTAGGAATCTTGTGGATGTTACTTTGGCACATACTGTACCACCTGTCAAAACATTTGTGCACATCCAGTTCACTCAGCCTGCCTACATGTATTTTTCAGCAGGATAATGGTCACTGACACACTGCAAAAGGCATGTCATAGTGTTCAAGGGGCACTTGGACTTGGAGTTTGAATTCTGAATTCTCCAGATCTCAATCAGATTAAGCATCTGTGAGATGTGCTGGAGGAACAAGCCTGATCCATGAAGACCCTGTCTTGCAATTTACAGGAGTTAAAGGATCTGCTGCTAACATGTTGGTGCCAGGTATCGCAGCACACCTTCAGAGACCTTATGCACATGATCATGATCTTATAATCGTAAATCCATGCCACAACTGGTCAGGGCAGTTTTGGCAGCACAAGGAGTACCTACACAATATTAGGTGGGTGGTTTTTAAATGTTACGAAACGTAGCAAAAAATAGAACAAGACAAAGCAGATTGGCTGCATTGGGACAGGGATCCTCCAAGACCCATGAGACACAACAAAAGAGTTACAGGAGCTATTTTTACTTTCCGAATAAAGCTTGTTGGACAATGAAAGAGCATGTTTGTTAATATGAGAGGGTATAAGGTGCTCATGGGACCCTGCATGACGCATTTACGGCTTTCATTCATACTCCATCAGTATCTTTTATTTCTTGGTCATGGTCAGTGTGGTCAGAATTTTTTCTTATTTTGACCTATAGACCCCACAAGTTTGGCAGAAATATATTGCAATCAGGAAAAGATCACAACTATCTAACTGTAGAACTGTGCAAAATTATATAAAAATATATAAATCTGTACAATTACTTGTTGCAAGCGTGGGATACACCTTTTGTGCCTTAAGAAAGTATCTTTTACCTACAAAACATATATAGCGTAAACCTTCAGTGGTTCATCCTAGAAACTAATGACCTTAAGTGTTTTGCAACGGTACAAAACAAGTATTACAAAACAAGATATTGCAAATTATTATACAAACCGGATTCCAAAAAAGTTGGGACACTAAACAAATTGTGAATAAAAACTGAATGCAATGATGTGGAG
>JAQQZT010000004.1:9783423-9800861 GCA_030068275.1 Clarias platycephalus | reverse complement strand
CCCGGAGGAAACCCACCAAGCACGGGGAGAACATGCAAACTCCATGCACACAGAGACGGGAATCGAGCCTGGCCGGCGAATCGAACCCGGACCCTGGCGGTGCAAGGCGACAGTGCTAACCACTACACCACCGTGCCGCCTATATATATATATATATATTTATTTATTTTATTTTTTTCCCCCCAATAACATACAGTGGTGACCAAAAGTATTAAGACAACACATGCCATGTATTACTGTATAGTTCTCCCTGTCCACAAAACAGGTGACATCACTAATTAGCTCTAGCCTATCTGGCTAAAAAGTTGTGCTAATTAAATAAAAACTAGTGACAGCAGTATTCAGCTTCTGGAGCCATGGCATGATCATCTACAGACCTAAACCCAATAGAAAACTGTCGGACAATGGTGAAGAAGGCAGTAGCAGCCAAGAATCCAAATGATACTAGGAACTACAGATATCTTTTACACTCAGTGCCCAGCCGGACCCTCTCATTAAGCAGGTCACACTCTAGATTTCATAATATCCTTCGGATTAACACATTTTCACAGTCCGAAGTCATCTCAGATCACTATCTTGTCTCGTTTAAAGTATGTTATAGTAATAACGCATGCACAGTGCCGTGCTACCGTGTTAAAAATGTACATTCACTACCAACACTTTATCAGTAATCTCCCAGAGTTATGAACTATGATTGGATAACCGTCTGATCCCAAAGACTGATAAAAGACTGAATATTAGAGACTGAATATTTAGAGTCAACATTCTGTTATACCTTAGATAATGTAGCTCCAGTTAAAAGGAAAAAATGATTAGAGATAAGAAACTCGCTGGAAAACAGACTGCTCGAAAAATTAGAACGTACTGTAAATGGCGTGAAACTAAAGTGTTAGTATTTCAAGTAGCATGGAAGGAAAGCATCCAGAACTATAAAAAAGCTCTTAGTGTTCAACGTATCTTTTCACTATTATGGAAAATAACAAAAATAATCCTAGATTCCTATTTAATACCGTCGCAAAATTATCCAGGAATAAACTTACTACAGAAATCTCCACATTAATATCATGCAGTAGTGAGGACTTTTTCAATGACATAATCATAAACATCAGGCAAAAAATGTAGAGTATACTTTAAAACCAGACAATAAACACCCTTCAAGAAAGTGAACACATCCCCTTTAAGACAGCACATCCCTTTCAAGAAAGTGAACTCATTTCATTCATCTCTTCTGCAAAATCTCTACTAGATCCTATACCGACACATTTTCTCAAACAAATAGTACCAGCAATAATGGAAACCCTGTGAAAAATAGTTAACTCTTCACTCAACAGTAAGTATGTTCCAAAATATTGTAAGGTAGAAGTTTTTAAATCACTAAATGAAAATCTGACCTTGATCTCTCTCAGCTGTCCAACAACAGGCTGCTATCGAACCTCTCCTTTATCTCTAAGATCTTAGAATATCATACACAAACTGTATCAGTCAGGGTTTAGACCTCATCACAGTACAGAGGCAGTGCTTTTTAAAGTAGTAAATGACCTCTGTGCCTCTTTCCTTGAGTTACTTGACCTTGGAGCAGCTTTTGACACTACTGATCACAGTATTCTTCTTCTTCATAGATTAGAAAATGTAGTAGGAATTAAGGGACCGTCCCTCTTCTGGTATAGATACTATTTGACTGACCGTTATCAGTTTGTAGATTTAAATAGTGACTATTCTGCATGTTCACAAGTGGAGTTTAGTGTTCCACCAGGTTTCGGTTTTAGGCCCACTACTACTTTCTCGGTACATACTTCCTCTGGGCAACATAATTCGTAAGCATGATATTAGTTTCCACAGTTATGCTGATGACACAAACAAGTGTATGACACAGCAAAGCCAGATAAGAAAACCTAGTTTAATAAAGTTGAGCAATGTGTGAAGGACGTAAGATACTGGATGCTAATTAACTTCCTTCTGCTTAATCCTGACATGACAGAAGTACTGGTATTAGTACAGCTAGAAGTAAGCTTTCTGATCACACAGTAACTCTGGATGGCCTTTCCGTTTCATCAAGTACAACAGCAAAAGACCTTGGTGTGATTATAGATTCTGGTCTGTCTTTCTAAGCTTATGTAGATAATATTACTAGGTTGAATTATTGTAACGCCTTACTGTCTGGATGTTCAACTAGGTGCATAAACAAGCTCCAGTTAGCCCAGAATGCAGCAGCGATCTATCCCTGTCTTATCTTATACTATTGACCTATAAAGCACGAAATAATCTTGCACACAGTACCTGTGTAACTGAGTGAACTGCTAGTGTCTTACGATCTGCCACACTACTTCGAACAAAAGATGCAGGCTACTTGTCAGTACAGCGTATTATGAAAACTATAGCAGGGGCAGAATTATGGAAGTAATGGAATAGCCATCTAATTGATGTTCGCAGACACAGTCTCAATGTTTAAGTCTATGCTAAAAACCTATTTATTTAGCTAAGTCTTTTTGTGAATGCTGAGTGGTTAAGACATTGGACTATGGTTTGGAAGGTCCTAGGTTCAAATCCCACAACCACCAAATTGTCCCTGTTGGGCCCTTGAGCAAAGCCCTTAACTCTCAACTGCTCAGATGTATAATGAGATAAATGAGATAAAAATGTCATTCTGAATAAGTCGTTCTGAATAAGGGTGTCTGCCAAATGCCTAAATGATGGCCTGGTCTCGGCTGATGCAGACAGCTGCTCAGCTGAGGAGATGCGACTGCTGTTGCTCCATACAGGTAGTTCAGAACCAGAATTTCCTACAGGTTTATACCTGAGCCTCTAATAACAAACTGGACTCAATATTAATTTAAACACATCATCTGTTAAATTGCACTTCCAGCAGCCTAACACAGCATATGACCACAAAATAATTCTTCTTTTTCCGCTACCTACACAATGAGGATGGGTTCTCTGTTGAGTCTGGTTCCTTTCAAGGTTTCTTACCGCAGCCATCTCGGAGAGGTTTTCCTTTCCACTGTCGCTGTCATCAAGGACAAGCTGATCATTTTGATTTATACATATTTTCTCACATTTCATACAAATTTTCACAACTTTCTTTTGATGTAAAGCTGTTTTGTGCGATGACCATTGTTAAAAATGCTACACAAATAAAATAAAATTTAATCAAGTTATATATGATTATACATAAATAAACTAATATTAGAAGATAAAAGCTAGGAATATTTTTTTTCATTATTATTTTTTCAATCATTATTATCGAGGTCTAAACCTATACCTTGGTAATCTTGGTCCATGTAAAAGGGCATGGCACCATTGTAAAGTCATAAATTCACATTTGTGACTTTATACTTCCAGGGCCCAAATGAATCCCCTCCACCTCTTAGAACTGTAAAAACCATGAATGAGTTGTCCCATCTGACGTATCCAGTGCTTAAGAAACTGTTTTGCATATCGAGAGGCCTGACCACAGTAGACTTGATGGAAACTCTCAGCGGTGCTCCTACGCACACACTACAGCCCAACAGGAAGCCCTTATGTCACTCAGTGAGTCAACACAGTGCATTACAACTGAATCTTACTTTTCCACTACAGTGGGGAGAGTGGAGAGAGGGAAATCAGATGGGGACTGTGCTAAATGCCACTAACTGCCAAACGCAGGAAAAGAAATATTTAACAGTATGGATGCAAGTAAAGTAAAAAAAAAAAAAAAAAAACACTAGTACTACTAGTAGTAGGAATTAGTAGTTTATGTGTCAGTGATGGCAAAAGCATGTAATAAGCATGCATTTAGAGAACGTACTGAGGTATGAAAGCAAATGTGACTTGAGGAACGCGGATGAACCGACGTTTCACTTCTGACAAAGAATATGTTTCAACCTTGTCTGACTTTCAACAGTGACAGGATTTTTTTTTTTTTTATAAAGCTTTACTATAAATATGACTGACTGCATAAGACCTGGACCATAATAATTTTCAGTTTATCATGATGGATCAAACAATTGTAAAATGAAATGGCAAATGAATGAGCAATGACACTATATTGTTAATACTATATCAAAGGATTAAAACAAAACTTCATAAGGAAATTTCCAGCAGGTACCTGTATACCCTGATTTTCCAAGGGGCTCATAAAAATGTTATGGCTATTTAAAAATGGTTGACTTCATCCAGGTAGTGGGGCCAGTAGGTTCAGTTTTCAAGGGGTGCAGAATCTGTTGTGGTGTTAATTATTAATTTTTTAATGGTAAAAATTCTACATTTGATTGTTTAAACATGGGAAAATCGCTGTACAACTGTGTGATTCCTAGCTGCTAGGAGTTGGACTAGAAATTCAGTGAGGGTAATTCAGTCATGAATTGGTCATGTTTGATTTGGTGGGAGTTTCCAGATGTAAAAGTGTAATGCATCATTTCAAAAGGTGTCATCATCTCTAAAAGTGACCAGATAAAAAAAAAATTACACTGTTAGGTACTAAACGCTGTAGTTTTTTTGCTTGCTAAATAATGTTATATGGCAACCATCAACCCCAGAGCTGTTCCCAGAAAGAAAAAAGAAAAAAAGCTTATTCTATCAAGTCTGTGCTACTGTATGTTTAAATTTCACAGAATAACTAAAGTTAGGTTGTGGCAACGGCAGCTGACTCAGCATTGCACACACAAACTGCTGCAGGAACAGATGCAAAGAGGCAGCTATTTCTCTACTGCAAGCCAGAAACACCTGTTGAAAGCAAGGCATTTTCTCGTTCATCTTGCATTAAGCAATTGTAAAACTTACACCAAAGTGCACAATAAACTTATTTAATTCCTAAAATGCTTCTATGATATGGAAGAAACAAATATTACTGCAGGAAATTCATTCATATTAAATACTCTTGATTACAGTCTTTGGCTGCATCCCAAAACACACACTACTTTACTAAATAGTGTGTCATTACACAAAGTAGCATTACTATTTAAATATAAGGCTTATTGTTTAATATGCAATATTGCACCCATGCAATGTCACACCTGCTTCTGGACAGTATTACTTGAGTATTACTCACCATTCACAGCTATTAAAAAGGAAGCCGGTCCATGAAAGTCAGTACTAAGTACATTGCAAGACTGTGATCTTCAAGATCTAAAACTGATTTTTGAGTTTTATGTTACTCACAGCAACAAATATAGCACTTCTTTTGAGAATCCAAGAGACCTTAACTCTTAAAACATCCATTCTTATAAACACATTGTCGGCCCAAGGTTTAAACACATATTTGACATCTAAGCGTCGATATCAGAATAAGACTCTAATAATAAACTTAAGTGACAGTGTATAAGGGACTTAAGGGACTGGACAAAAAAATGCTAATCCTTCTCTAATACACGATTAAAAGCTTATTTCAATTCTCATTCGTATTTCATTTTGTAATAGTTTTCTTCTTTTATGTTAAATTGTATTAAATAAAACAGCATAGATGGAAATTTATTTTTTCCGCCACTTCTCATCCACTATTTTCTATTCATAACCTTCCTCTCATAACTGTAACAACACCTGTCTTTTAATGCCATAATTGTTTTATGATCATGCTGCCACTCCACTAGGACTTTGGTGGCTCAGTGGTAGACTTCTTGCCTAGGCCGCAAGGCCCGGGTTTGCTTTGAAGCCAAGGGTGCCCTTAGTGCTGGGTATTAAATAGGAGGGTTGCATAAGAAATGTTTTTTTTTGTAAAACCTGAGCCAAAATTGTGCAGACTACATATTGACTATTGACAACCCCTAATGGGAGCAACCAAAAAAGGAACAACAACATGTGAGATCTCTAGAGAGATTTGATACAGAAGCCAACATCATGTTTAGAATCCTAAAGTCAGTGAATGACACCCAGGTTTTTTATCTGCTGATGGGCTCTACTGCAGTTTCTTTAGTCCACATCTGTCAGCTAGAATCCTAACCTGGTCTGGACAACATACAGCCCAGACAAACCTCTGGATCTTATGGTTCACATCTGGTTTGGAATGGTGGCCCTTATTTGGCTAACATTTTGCAGCCAGATAGCAAACTCGTCTCAACTGGGCCAAAATAATGTTTTATGGCTTACATCTGATTCAGATTTATCCATTTGACTCATATGTTAATCATCGTAATTACCCCTAGTAACATATACAGTATAAAGCTTGCAAAAAATAAACCATATTTACGTTCAATGAATCATTATTTACAGTATTGCTGCACAAGTGACCTTTACATTCCCACAACAATGTTTCTCCCATTTTACAGGATTTTGCTCAAAATTACAAACACCAATTATACAGCACTTTTGCAACCTCATCAAAATTGCTAAATATTTAGTTTTCCTAAGTTTAAAGAAAAAAATTACGATCCATTTTTTTTTAAATGAGCAACTTCTTATACACACACACAAACACACATGAATAGGTGTGCTACATCAGAACTATAAACACGTGAGCCAACAAAAGATTTCTAAAAAGTTGTTTGTCCAATGAAAAACATTGCTGGATTTTTGAGCACACGTTGATTTTAGGCCTTTGCAACATGTGGATTTTAGGCCTTTGCCTCTCTACACACACAACAAGTGAGTGCAAATATATGCGCGCAAAAGCTGCATGAGTGATAGCGCCATGCGTTTGCGCCACATGAGTTATAAAGCCAAGTCCATGAGAGGGTTCATATGTAAAAAGATTCAAGGAACTGTTGTGTATTTTCTACCACAAAACACTGCAGGGGAATTCTGAATTCATGTGAACACACACACACACACACACACTCTCACACACATGCAACTGAAATGTTGTTCAAGCAAAATTCAATAAACCACAAAAATCTTACAATAACAAAATGCTACAATTTCAGTGAAAAGAAACTGCTGATTAAAGCAATCTAAGATTTATGCAAATGAACAGTTTAAGTAAATAAGCTGAATGTGCTTATAATGTAATAGAAGAAATGCATGTCAGCCAAATTAGTTGCAAAATTTATTAACACATACATTTGCAATAACTTTTAAGATTAGTTAATCTTAATCTCTTAATCTTAATCTCATGTTATATGCATGCACTGTTTATGAAAACATATAGGACTTAATAGTGAATACTACTAGTACAGAAACTAGCGACTAATAAAAGAGACACGACTATAATTAAGAAAATTTTATTATTTGGTTAAAAACGTATCTCTGACATTACAGTATATTTTTTTCATGCAACGTATACTGTACGTACTGTAATGAGCAAAATTTGAGGTTTTATTAACTATATATATCTTTTTGGAATTAACAACAGTGTTGACTTGATTGCTTAGTATGTTTAGAAGACGTCATTTCTCATCAAGTCCGGTTTTAGGGCCACATACTGGCAGGCTGTGTATTTAACATGACTATCTATGAATTCCTGTATGGAAATTACCCGGGTTTAGTGTATTAGTTACTGCAACATCAGGCATTTAGGAGCAACCTATCTCTTATTTAAAGGAAACTTTCATAGATGAGGAGCCCACAGAAACCCCAAAACCCCAAGTGCATCCCTTAACGCCCTCTCAGGTTGCTCGTTTTCTATATAAATCCCCTGACCCATTCTGGTGAGAATCATTCACTTGCTCTCAGTCTCATTGTTCTGATTAGCAGTTAGAGCACAGCGTTAAGAAGAAAAGCAGCGACAATGGATTCGTGGTTCAACCTTTTGCTAATGGGCGGACTTGTCACGGCAGCACTGCTGAATCAAACTACTGGACATGTACCTCACAAAGTGAGACAAGCCGTAGACACTCTACAAACATATCATGTAAGTGTTTTCTGTTGGAGGACTTTCTGATGACGTTATTTCTCATGCGAAATTGCTCAAAGCTATAAACCAGATAAAAGGAGTAGCATTATAGGTCACAGCTTTGCACTTGCAGTTAGCATAGGTGCTACAGGGCTAGTGTAGAAGAAGACTTTCTTATTGGAGTTTAAAGCATGCACTAAAACAACATCCTGTGCATTTATTGTGAAATAAAATAATAGAGGGCACATTTGGGACAAAACCTACACACAGTAATAGGTTTCTCTGCAGCACAAATTGCACCTTGGTGAAGAAATAGAGTAAAAGTAATGAGGAAGCTTTGGTTAAAGATAGCATGTACGTACAACTCATCTGAGCACTCATTGCTGGATTTCTGTATTCAGCAGGGGTTAACAGAGACAAAATGGGTGGGAGAAGCTGTTTTCACTCCCTACTTGGGCAAAGTAGAGGTAAGCTCAACAACTCAATTTACAGTATGGTAACTTCAAACTTTCCCAGAGGTGACTCTTCATTCTTCACAAACTCAAAAATATCTCATTAGGCCACTTGCACTTGTGAGAAGATGATGCTTCTGCGAATGCTGCATGGTTACATGGAGATCTTTTCAGACATGCTGAAAAAGGCTGATACTTTTGAGACTAAGACCAGTCTGAATGAACTTCAGAAAAGTGTGAAACAACTGAAGGACACATACAAAAAAGAACAGGCAGTGTGGGAAAAAATTCAAGAGATTGACTCTCTGCAGGTAAGAAAAAAAAATACTGCACTTTGCTTAGCTTCAGCTTAAATTATACCTTTAAACATTTAGAGTTTCATTTCATGGGCATTTTTTCATGACAAATTGTATAGTATGTAAGACAATAATGCTCAAATTTATGTTTTCTTTTCTTCACATATAGAAAGACAACAGTACGATCCAAGGTGGAGCTGTGAACGACTTTAAATCGGTGTACGATAAGGCTGAACAACAATCCAAGAAGTCCCAATTGCTACACAATTGTTTACCGCAACATTAGGATGCTTTCGCGTAGAGCACAAGTCAAATCTGCATTACTTTAGTGATTTAGTCTAGTACTACCTTTGTGTTATTTATCAAACTTAATTTAACCATTAATTACAAGTCTAATTTAACATATTTATTTTCATTAAAAAATTTCAATATACCTGTAAAATGTAACTTATTCTGTTGTGCAGTTCAGTATAGAATTTTGCATGTTTGGTTGTGACTTAACCAAGCTACAGTATGTATAACTATCTATCAGTACAATAAACCACTAATGTTTACAGTAATCTGATTACGCGTTGTTCAATTGAATTCAGTTTAAGCATTAAAAGATGACAGGATTTAAAAAAGTCTAATTTTTTTGACAAACACTTTTTTTAATATAATTATTTTATATTCAAGGTTTATTTGTTGGTCAAACATGTGTAATCCATCATGCCTGAAAACATTGATGTTTATGTTATTTCTCCAAAATATGTAAAATGACAAGGATCACATTATATAATCATAAAACAGAATTATAGCCTAAAGTGGGCAACATGTACAGTATATCTCAGTGTAATTTATATCATGGTAAGCCAACCAGCTGGAATTGAGGATTTTCCTTCCTGGTCTTAAGTTCTAAAATGTTGCTATGTGCTACACGTAGACTTCTCGGACGAAAATCATGACAGTCAGATATACGCCAACCGACATAGTGGCATGAAGCAAAACAGCTCTCATGACCTTGCACAAATCCTTCTGCCCATCCTTGGGAAGCCTCACTGATACCAACACACCTACTGGGACTATTCAACGATGCAGCAAGGCACAGTTGAGCCTCTTTTTTCAGTATCAAGACAACTCAGTGTTTGCTGATGGGCTCAGTAGGCCATACTATTTAGCTGGACTGTGACGATACTACCCTAGCCTCAAAGGGCTTCCGTTTCTGAACAGAGACCGGTGCACTGGGTGGACAACATCACCATGGCGTACAGAAGATTTTCAGTCAAGTCATCCACAATGAAAGCATTCACCACTTTAACTGGAAAGTTTGCCTGCCACAGATAATACTACTAAGAAAAATAATGATAAATCACTGGCTAAATTTACCCCTATGGATTTTACTAAACACATGAGGAGAAACCAGACAAGAACGCTAAGAAACTTCAGTCACTGGGAATTACCAGCTATTCTTTACAACACTTAGGAGGACAGTGCACTGGCAGATTTATTCTGTTACACAGGTGTGTAAATGTTATTCAACAAACCTCCACCAGTGCTGACCCAGTGAAAGTAGCAAAACGGAACAATGGCTGCATGTTTTTTATTGCCCATACTGTGTCATATGTCACTTTGTCACCTTTGTTGATATAAGCATGCATGTGCAAGACAATATCAATGCAATTCTCGCTGCCTCTGGGGTTTATCTAAGGTTTACAAAACTACAGTTACACATGAAGTGTACAGTATGTACACTTTATGTGACTCTCTTAGTTCCATGTTAAAAAGACAAGCATTTTTGTTAACCACAATGTTTTTAATAATGTATTTATAATAATAATGATGCTAAGCTGTTATTTTGTGAATATCCTTTCCTTATAACCAGTTTGAGTTTGGTTAAAATTAATTATTTAGTCCAAATCTTACTTTCAGCTGCTTTTGGTTTAACTAACGACACATAGTTCAGTCACTAGCTTTTCCCAAATAATAATTTTTTAAAAATTGCTGATATGTTGGCAATTCTTCACATGAATATGATTATGGACTGACCAGTGAAAGCACTTGTAAGCAAGTGTAGATGAGTGAAACACAAGCAGTATGAATACCACAACAGAAAATCTGTACTTAGGTCACTCAGTGTTCCCCTCTTTCTCTTGTACCACATTCTCTAAAATTAGGCTACGCAAAACATGATGTTTTCTCATATTATAGTTTTACATACTTAACCTGTATAACTGTATAGACAGGCTCTATATCAGGGGTGCTGATTTAAATTTTAAGAAGGTCCAGTCAATCGAATTTTCTTTGAGCTGAGGTCCGAATTTTGTGTTTTTGAACTTGATGGCCTTGTATATTTCCACCATTCTTTAATCAATCTTTAGTGAATCTTCATTTTCATGCTGCTGTTCTGTAAATGAATGTGAAAGAACTGGTTGCTCTGTGTACAGGCACAGCTCGAAGTAAAAACCGATAGATTATTGATCGATTAATTATTCTCACTTATCTGAAAAGCATCAGGTTCCGGACAGAACTGTCACTCGTTCCGGATCTGGGCCGCGGTCTACCATTTATTGATGCCTGCTCAGTACAAGTAGCTAAACTGACACATAGTGTCTCTGCTGCAAATATTCTTTCTGAAATGCCAAAAAAATTTCTCATTCTATACCATGCGGGACATCAACCTAGGACTTGAAAAATGATGAAATTTCTCATGAATGAAGGCATGAGACCAATTGGCATTTACAGAAGACTTCCACCACAGTTTGGTGATGACACTCTTATCGACAGTAAAAAAAACTGAATGGTGCAAATATTTTAAAGAAAGCCATGCGTCTGTGAATGATGATCCTGAACGAGGTGGCTCAAAGAGCACTGCAGTCGTTTTCGTGAACATTCAGCGAGTGCAACACCTGGTTCTTTGACAGATAACTTGTCAACCTGCAAATAAGGCACATCTGTCTTTGGAAAATATAGACACAATCATACATGAACACCATTTTTGGCTGTTGTTACATCACCATTACAGTCTTGAACCCGCTCCTAACCAAATCCACATGTTTGTGCCATAAAAGGAGTTCCTGGGAGACCAGAGTTTGAGAAGTGCAGCAGGCAGTCTGATCATGACCCTGGCATACTGAGACAGTACCTTGATAGTATCCAAGTACTGTACTAGTGAAACCCTGAGATAAATTAGTGTAGCAGAGGATTGATTATATGGAGAAATAAAGATTTTTTAAAAATATTTTATACTGCACAATCAAGAATCTTGGTTTGACTTGAATGCCCCTTGTACCTTCAGTAAGTAGCAAGTGCTAAATGCCATAGTAATTGGCTCTGAATGGCTTCTAGTAAAAACAAATACTGTATAAAATATCTCTATTAAAGATATGCTTAAATAAAACATACTATCCAAGTACTGTAATACAAGTACAGAAAGCATGAAGCCTTAAAAAAAGATGAGAAAAAACATGTCTAATCTATCAAGATTTAATGAATGGCAGTCTATTTAATATCTAACCTGATTTATCTAAGGTCGTCCATTTAGTAGACACCTAAATTGTGTACAATGTACTGTGGGAGATTTTTAGTCTTCCACTTGTTAATGTTACCTAATTATAAAACATTAAACAAAAGCTGTACCTCTAGTCAAAAAAGGACCAAAGAACGACTCAGGACTCTGCACAGATCAGGATGAAATAAGCTGGAGTTTATTGCTGCAACAAAGCCCGAGTGAGTCAACGCAGTGCCAGCTCAAGAACAGGCTAAGAATCCAACTGTTTCAAGAACAGGCTAAGAGCAGACTGAAAAGCACTTTTTATACTGTTGGTTGAATTTTGTAACTTGCTCATGTCTCTTATCTAATCTTACTCCTTTCCATGCCTTCCCCCTAGCTAAGCGCACCATAGCAACAGCATGGATAGGATGGACAGTGTGGGCAGTGGAGATCCTCCTTTCACTCCGCCACTTGTTGAACGCGCTGCTCTCAACAAAATTAAGGCCGAGTGCCAAGCATCATTGAATTTGCTACGGTTTCCTGAGACCAATACGGTTGGCACACAGACTGATTTTCCAGCAAAGGTGACTTTTAACAGGTGTATTGCTGTTTACGTTCCTCTAACTAATTTGCCAATTGGTGTGGTCCTTGCTCAGAGTCTCTCCATCCTCTCCACCTCCTCATCTAGCCAGTGATATCATTTTAGATGCTCACACATGCTCGGCTCCATATCACATCAGTTACAATAGGCCATTCATACTTTGGGTCCTTTCCCCTCACCCCACTACGCTTCAGCGTGGCATCTCTCCTCAAGTTTGTTTCTTATCTGAGTTGGCCAAGGTTAAACTTTTCTTCGTGCCTTGTAAGTGTTTGATCTTGTGTGTGTGAAAGCATCTCACTTTTCTTGGGCCTTCTATGTCTCACAGTTCATTCCATATGATTTTTTTATATTTATTTTTGTTAGCAGCAAACCTTATAGGTTCTTAGAGGTTATATGTAGTACTTCATTACTTAGTGTGAATATCTTTATATAGGTATATATGAGTACTGTGATAAAATATTGTCATATATGTGATTAAATATGTTTTGTCTAAAAACATGCTTACAGTACAATGCGTCAAATGAGACCGTGAGATACTGTCTTATACTGTACCTCTATTTGAGTAACTCGCCCATTATGGTAGTAAGCATTATGAAAATAAAGCACTGTTAAAATTGTAGGTGTTGTAGCTGTAGTTGGTCTACCATACTTAACAGAGTGCTCATACAGTACACATTACTCATGCTTCAGCAAGTTATAAGACATACAAATGACTTCTCTAAACATAAAAATTATTCCAAAAGCACAATTAAATCATAATAAAAATCATAATGTACAGCGTCTAATCATATATATATATTTTTTTAAAAGCATCTATACCAATATCTCAATAGCTTGAACTGAAAACATATTGAATCTTATGTTGGATAGACCTAAAATGACTTCATTTTCTGATGCATCCAGTTGGCAGATCCATATGTACATAAAAGTCCTTAATACTTCTTGAAGGATGTAAACTTTTACAGTCAGAAACAATTCACAAGCCCTACGCCCTCTAAGCATCTTGACTAATGCTCAAAGCACCAATGTATGCTACCTGAAGTATCTGCTTGCTAGCTTACAATGTGCACAAAATGGTTTCACAATGAATGTCTAGTCAATTTACACAACATTTTAAACTTTTTTTTTACATTGGGTGTGAATTAGTGAGCAAGCGTCAATCAGACTGATAATTATGGCTCTATTTGTTAAATATTCAACAATAAATATGACAGTCTCTTTGATATCTAACCTGACTTGACTAATAAATACCAAATCACGAAGGGAGCTTCTTTCACTTTCTGCGTGGTCCATATGTAGCGTCACAGGAGTTGAGGTGACTGAGAGATTCCCTCATTACACGCAAGTTTCACTGGCTGCCACAGCTCCGGAAAACCAACCATACAGTTTGAAGGTGAAGAAGAAAATGTGTTCCAGACTATGTCATTACCTAAACACTCTTATCCACAGTAAAACATCTGAATGGTGCAAATATTTTAAAGAAGTCATACGTCTGTGAATGACAATCCTGACCGAGGTGGCTCAGAGAGCACTGCGCTTGTTCTTGTGAACATTCAGCGAGTGCAACAACTGATCCATAAAAAAAAATTGATGGATAACTTGTCAACTTGCAGAAGAGACACATCTGTCTGTCGGAAATGCACACACAGTCATACGTGTAAACCACTTTCAGCTGGGATTTATTGACACATCCTCATTACAGTCAATTAAGCAATTTCCACATGTTTTTGCCATTAATTGAGTTCCTGGGGGGGCCAGAATTTGAGACGTGAAGCAGGCAGTCTGAGCATGGCCGTGTCATACTGAGAAAACCAAGCGCTAGTGAAACCCTGGGATACGTGCTTTAGTGTAACAGGGGATTATATAGAAAAATAAAGATTCTACTCAGATAAGTTTTCACTCATGTAACAGTGTTCAGTATTCTGCACATTCAAAAATCCTGCTTTGACTTGAATGCCCCGATACCTTTTTTTATACAAATTAGTAAGTAACAAATGTTTAATTCTATAGTAATGGGCTCTGAATGGCTTCTAGTAAAAACAAATTATCAAAGAGTTCCATTAAAGATTTGCTTAAGTCCAACATGCTTAAGTAAAGGAAGCATGAAGTCTTAAATGGTGCACTATATGGTTGAAAAGTGATAGCTCATTGGTTATTTTGGACTACTGATCGGAAGGTCAGTGGTTCAAACCCCAGCACTACTAAGATACCACTGTTGGACTTGAGATGTACAATGAGACAAATTATCATTTGTATTGAAAATGTAAAAACACTGTGAAATACCCTTCCAGTGAAGACAGTGAAATACTGTCTTATCCATCTATTTGAGTAAACTGAGCCATTATGGTAATAAGCATTATGACAATGAAGCACTATTAAAACAGTCTGCAGCTGTTGTAGCTGTAGTTGGTCCACCATCCTTAACAGTGTGCTCATGCACATCCCCTTCAGACTTTTCTATTATTATTAACTTTAACTTTATGAACTTCGGTCTCATGATCCATCAAGGTATGAGACATATAAAACACATCCCTAAAAATAAAAAGCACAAAAAAATAAATAAATTCAAAAGCACAATTAAAAATCACAATATACAGCATCTAATCATACTTTAAAAAGAAGCATCCATACCAATATCTCCATAGCTTGAACTGAAAACATATTGAATCTTATTTTAGATAGAACTAAAATGATTTCTGATGCATCCAGTTGGCAGATACATTTATATATAAGTTTTCTTAATACTGCTTGAAGTCACAAACAATTTACTAGCACTACATACACTCTCTAGGCCTCTTGAATAATATTCTCAAAGTACATTTGCATGCTACTGCATTCTCTGCATTCTATCTTACAGATGTGATAATTATGCTTTAATACATACTAAACCTATTTTCTTTAAATCTGTACAGTTTAAGCTGCAACATTGATCCTAATGCACTTAGGATGTCAGGTGGGTCAGATGGAGTTGTTGTTGTTGTTTTTTTAATTAAAAACCCATTCCTGGTATTTTATTATGTTTGCACAATAAATGCTTATAAAATAAATAATTGTAATACAGAGTTGTTGCTTTTCCTATGTTCTGAAACTAATAAAATGTGAATCTTAATCATGGATTTATTGTGTTAAAGAAAAATGTGGATCATTGTCTTTTACTGAACATTCGACACTGAACACACATCATTGTTTCACCCCTGACCCATAGACAGCATGAGTCCACTGATCAGGTATTTCATCAAAACCACGTTCTTGGCTTTTAATAGCAACAAAGGCACAGTGCTATGGCTCTTCACGAATGAATCAGGTTTCTAAATGAATGTGGTTTATAATGGTTTATAAAGGCCACTTTTTAGGTGTGAGCATAAATAACAATGGTATTTGTCAATATGACTTATAAATGGGAAACCGAAGAGACGTCTAACAATGATAAAGCATTCAGTTTGGATAGTTTTGTAATTAGTGGTAAGCAGCTTTCCAGAACATAATCCCAAAAGTACAAGAATGAATAGTTTTGTTTTTTGGTAGTATGTAGACTCTACGGTTTCACAATGAATGTCTAGTCAATTTACACAACATTTATTACATGTCTCTACATTGGGTGTGACTTAGCGCGCAAGCGGCAATATGACTGATAACTATGGCTCTATTCGGTGCAAATATATAAAAATATATGGCGGTCTATTTGATATCTCACCTTACCTAACCCTAACCCTAAAACCATCCAATTAGCAGACCCCTAAATTGGTAAAACCCATGACTAACAAATACCAAATCACGAAGGGAGCATCTTTCAGTTTCTGCGTGGTCCGTATATACCGTCACGGGAGTTGAGGTGACTGAGAGGTTCCCTCATTACACGGAAGTTTCATTGGCTGCCACAGCTCCGGAAAAACAACCAAACAAATTTTTATTTCTAATTCAAGGTGTGGTTTCAGAATCATTTCGCAGGACACCACCATTTTCCAAGCTAAGTCATTACCTATTTCCGACAATCCGGGAGAGGTATGACGATGTGGGGATATGTGCCAGAGTTCAATGCTTTTCTGATTATAAGCGCAATGCATTACATGTTTCAGTAAATCGATTTCGATTACGTGAAATTGAATAACATCTTGGCAGAACTACAATGAAAAGCCAAAAGAGCCTTCCAGTATATACTGTTGTGTTGCATAAACAAATCTACTGTAGAAGCATCCGATGCTGTAATGTTCATAAATGTATTTTTTGTTTCACATTGCTCTCTCTCTTTTCTGATTCTGATTCTGCACAACTCTCGAGGTGTTAAAACCTCAGAGCTCAAGAATCCTCAACTTAGCAATACCAAGACATCCTTATTTCAAGCAAAAAAAAAGCAAAACGTACGTTAAACTAACGATTACCAGAAACACTCTAATGCTAAATGTGTCCTTCACATCCAGACTTTTTGTAAGGTTGCGAGGTTATTTATTTATCTATTACTGTCACGCTCTTAAACCTGCGTATCCTACTATTCATGATCGTGTTATTACATGCTATTTGCCCATTTTGTCTGCTCGACTTTCTCAAATATCATAGTCAAAACCATAAGCATATAGTCCCAGCTAGTTATTTATTATTATCTTAAATCAGCACAACCTCAGTAAAAACGGAAATGTTTAGCGAGAGTGTGAAAAATGTAGAGACATCTGAGAAATGAAAATCAACACAGAGTATTTTACCAAAGTGTTAGGCCATTACAAGCCAACAGAAGAGCTGCAGCACTTCAGTACTGGAGAAACAAGTGCTATTCTTTTAAATAATGATTGCTGGATTGGTGTTTTAAACATATAACACAGAATGCCATCTAACTTGTTCCAAAGAAACAAACTAACTTTTTTCCTTACATTTTTCTCTAAAATTT
>JAQQZT010000004.1:9757943-9770366 GCA_030068275.1 Clarias platycephalus | reverse complement strand
AAATTTGTGTCTGTGTTTTTGTACGATAGACAGATTATCATTGTGAATAACTGCGACGCCTCCTCCTCTACCAGTTACCCGAGGCTGGTGTATGTAGCTGTATCCAGGAGGACTAGCTTCATTTAAAGCTCGTTCTCTTTAATCCAGGTTTCAGTTAAACATAATATATCAAACTCCTGGTCTGTGATAGCTTCATTAACAATAACTGCTTTAGATGCGAGAGATCTAATATTTAACAGTCCTAGCTTCAGATCAGAGGTGATGGCTGTGTATTCAGTGCGTTTTTAATTAATTGACTTTCAGAGTTTTTCTCCATTATTGCTTAGGTCGGGGAACAGACACAGTCTCAATATAGTGAACCCTGAGTGACGACTCTTTATGCAGCTAGCAGACGGTTGGTTTAGATTGTCTGCTCCCTGGCCTGGGCTCTGGATTGTCACCGATTAACTAGACCTCTTCTGAGACTATGAGATATACTACAAGAAATGAGAGCAGCACCTTCCCGAATGGGATGGACACCGTCCCACCCTAACAGGCCAGCTTTGACCTCAAAGGTCTTCCAATTGTCTATGAAGCCCACATTATTTTCGGAGCACCACCTGGACATCCAGCAGTTTCAGCGACCATAACCTGCTGTAAGTTACAGTATGTCGCCACGTTACATTGGGATGAGACCAGAGCGTACTACTTCATCAGGCATCGCCTTCGCTAATTTAAACACCTAGCGAAGGCGTATATCGTTGCTCCAGCATGTACCACTATATAGCCAAAAGTATGTGGACACCTACCCATCATTGCTCCTTTAAGAGCTGTCAGTGAGAGTTGGAGAGAGTTTAAAGGAAAAAGTTTATTAATAATGAAGTTCATTATTTGATTATCAAGTAATAATGTCGCCATTTGGGAGGCGGGGGGATTTGGTTCCAGTTAATCCAAAAGGTGCAGGCCAATGAAGTTCCTCCAAATCAAACTTCATGGAATTTATTGCGTGCATTGACATGCTGTAACATGTTTGGGCCCCATAGTTCCAGTGAAGGGAAATCTTAAATTTATAGTATACGAACACATTATGGGCATTTATTAACTTTATTGCAATGGACTTGTTTTAGGAAAGCCTACATGTTGGTGTAGTGTTCAAGCATTCACAAACTTTTGCCCATAAAGTGTATATTTGATACTAGCTGTTATCTAACGTGCTGATCAGAATTGAAAATTTAATAGGGTGGCTTCAATATTCACAAAAAAACTTAGAACAACTGTACCTTGTCCAATCTGCGTTGAATAGACTAAATAGATAGATGCTTGTTTTTTTCTCTATTAGTTTCAGAAAGTTAGATTTATTAGAGGACGGGACAATCAAATACTGATCAAATCTAATGTGACATACAGTATGAAAATGGTATTCATGTTTACAGTGTATTTTTTCTTTATTCTAGTTAGCAAAGCTTTACCTAGACTGCTCTTGTTCTATAAGTAGAATCTAGGACATCCTGTGAAGACATGACCGCGATATGTGGGGTAACTTTTATGTTCACTCAAATAAATAAGATCTGCAATATCCTACTTTTATCTACTGCTACTCTGCCTCTTGGATATGAACAATCGACTTTGATCAAGGATCATGTTACAACCTGCAACCTGCTGGTTTTCTCTTAAAGTTGCCACATGACTATTGTGGAAATCTCAACAGGAAGTACGGACAAGAAAGAACAAAAAAAAGGAGGAACACCTGATGTCACCAGGAAGGACTGCAGAGCTATAAAAAGAAAGTTGAAGAAAGGCGAAAGGTTTCTTCTGGTTCATCCACACAAAGCAACTGTCTTTTCATAAATAACCAAGAAACAAACGGTCAGTCTGGCTGTGGGCATGGCCAATGTACAGTATGCAGTTCTGCTCCTGATTTTGATAATGGCAGTGCTGGCATGTAATGGGACGCCAGAGAGAACCAGGTGTACTTCACAGTCACCATGCTTTGACCTACTAATTTTCGAGAGAATGGCTCAGCGTGTCAGCAATTATGTGGTGAGTAATACCTTAGATATTAGATGGACAAGATCTGGTTTGATCAGTTTTTCTTCTTCTTTGAGGAAGAGAAGATCGAGAAAGAGAGAGAGAAAAAAAGAGATTAATCTAATTGTGAACAATTGTTCTAAACACATCACTTATATATATTGAAATTCTACAGGCTGGGGCAGAAAGTGACAACATTTTATTAAAGAGCAAAACTTTCGATAAAATTCGTCAAAAGGTAAGATAACTCCTCCCCTCACAACCTTTTACTTCTACATTATTCTAATTACTCCATCTAATTAACATTGCATTTTCACTTTCTCTTTAACAGAAGTACCTCCACAGTTGTGTCCTACAAAAAATTTTGGATTTCTATGAGAATGTCCTACTAAGTGACCAATATATTCAAAACTATGATCTTGATCTCATCTCCACCTTGGACACAGTGAGAAACTGCACTTATAAAGTAAGAACTAATCACAATATTATCTTATTGAACGTAATTCTAAACTCTCAGCTTGTTGAGGAATAGTAAACTCGACATATAAAGAATTAAAGTAAGTGCACTGTTTGCATCAAAAGCTAAATTAAAGTTAGATCTAAGTAGGTATTGTTTTTTTGTTGTTGTTTTAGGTCAAGAGATGTGGGTTGTTGTATCAAATGGCTAACAAGCGACCAGATTTAGAGGTAATCTCAAGCTCAATCTCAAGGAATATGTTATTCTGAAGAGCCAATATATACACATATACATTGCATTATGTGATCTAGATCGCCGAAAAGGACATGAGTGCAGAAGAGGTGGCCATCTATCAGCTACAAAAACTTAACTATGCCAGTGAAAGAGTAAGTATGACAATAGTCTTAATGGTTCGTAAGCGGGCATTTTGTGTAGATGCCTTCCACTTCATTTCTATATTCATTCTACTATAGATTATTCACCCACATTGTCTCCACTGCCCCCACCCCCCGCCCCCCAACCACCCTCTCAACCACAAACACAGTTAAATGAAACAACGATCCTAGAGACAGCTATGGATGAACTAAAGTCTCTTCATCACTACCTCCCTGGAAGTGGCTTCCGAAAAACAAATGAATAAATTTTTTTAGACTCCATAACTAGACATAGCGCGCTTCTATATTGGAAAGAATATTTTTAATATATGTGATGCAAAGTTCTACTTAAAGATAATATACAAAAAAAAAATGTTTTTAAAATGTGCTTTAACATATATTTATCTCAATACTTTTCACCGTTTTTTGTATGCTTTTCAATAAAAATTTTTTATAAAATTGTGAATTTCTTTTTCTTTTTTATTGGGTAATACTTAAAAAGCCTGGAGATAACACTTCAATTTAAGTGCAGTTCAATTTTAGCCATGACATGAAAGTAAAATTGTGTAAAGAACATCTCTTTGAGGGAATAAATACTAAACTAAGTTGTGTGAATGTCAACATTGCTTGTGTCATTGTGTCACCACAAGTGTTGATTGTATCTTTAGATATTATTGCACTGACTCATTTGTGAACACAAGCTGCTTTCTGAACAATATCTTTAGAAAATTGCTCTGTTCTGAAAAAAAAAAACCTGTCTATTCTTGAGTGCATAGTTATGTTTACATTGTGGTCTAGTTCTCTATTGGCTGACTGGGGAAAGGCAGACGCCATCTCCATGGTACTGTAAGTGCAGCATTCTAAATGAGGTCAAACTCCTAAAAGAAACTCAGAATCTTTTAAGTCCCATAGGGGGCGCTACATACCAGCCTCAACAGCAATTTGTAGGTGTTTCAGGTCATTCAGACCAAAAAGCAACATGAGTTGAATGCTGGAGTATTTAAACAGTCACCATTTGGTAATGTGAAATTAATTAATTAATTAATTAGCATTCAACAGGCTATTGCCTTTGTGTGCATTATGCTTTCAAATAAAAATAAACAGAAGCCTTTTCTTAAAATGTTTCCAAAACCATGGGAATTTAAGCTAGAATACATCCCCTGATTTAACCTACTCCAGCCTCAGATGCACTTTGTGCAAGTATGGTTAAAAAAAGAACGTCCATTCAACAGGAAGTCTTGTTTCTCAAGAAACCTTGTGAACTACTTGGAAAATTATAACCTTTACACTGATTATTATTGAAGTGTGCTGAAGATACCTTTTATTCTTAGACACATTTCTTCAATTCATACTCGCTCGCGAGTGAAATTAAATAAAATTTCCACTCTTAAGTCGGCATACGGTGTCTTTTTTTGCTTTGTCTGCTGTGAGATAAGTGAGAAACCCCCACCTCCTGTCACTTCTGGTAAGCAGACAGCTGATGAGGCTTACGATAAGCAGCGCACAGTGTAGACCACAGACCCAACCCTCTTCAAAGCTGCTGCACAGAAACAGACAGCAAGTGACCATGCATGCCATTGCAAAGTCTCTGCATTCTAATAATGACATAATGGGTTTAATACTTCATGACTGTGCAAAGTACAAACAAACAAACCAATAAACATAAGGAAAAATTACAGCAAAAGCAAAACAAGATCAATGCAAGTGAGGGATGCTGTAGTCAAAATGGGACTTTTAAGCAGAATAATAGAATAGAGGTATGAGAGTAAAAACTACCTTTATTTCTCCCATGCTACACTAAATCGCCTATCCCAGTATTGCACTAGTGCTTGGATACAATCAATGTAGAGAGATTTCTCAGTACACTGGAGCCATGGTCGGACTGCCTGATTCACGTTTAAACTCCCAAGAACTGCTTTAATGTAATGTCTAAAATATGTGAAATGGCTTGGAACGAGGTCAAGACTGTACGAACGACCTGGCAATAACTCCTAGATGTACTGCGTGTACAGTTCCCACAGACAGATGCGTCTCTTCCACAAGCTGGTGACAAGGTATCTGAGGATTTTCAATGATCGGGGATTTTGTTCGCTCAATGTTAACGGGAAAGACTGGAGTGGGCTCTGAACCACCTTGGCTGGATCATCATTGACAGACATATGGTCTACTTTAAAATATTCACGTCATTCAAATGTTTTACTGCAGCTAGGTCTTATCACTGAGTCTCATCGCCATACTGCACCTATAAATGGCAATTGGTTTCATGCCTTCATGAGAAATTTTATCACAAGTCCTGGTTTGACTTGAACATATATATATATGAAACCAATTGCCATTTACAGGTGCAGTATATATATAAAATATATATACACACACAGTCAGGTGCATTTATGCATTTCTTTACATAGAAGACTAGAAGACAATGGGAGAATAATGTCATCCTTCTCTTGGGAAAAACATACTGTAACATTTTATGCTCATACCTAAAAAAAAAAAAACCCTTACACAATGCAGTGCAGGTAAGTGTGTATGGACTCAGCAGTTTCGATTTCACTCAAATCCTCTCCTGTACTCAAAATGTGGTCACAAGCAATTGGCCCAACAGACATTCAGCTCTTGTTTACCATCCAGATCCATAAATAATGAAAGGAAGAAGTTAGGAACTCTTGTTGAGCTTGTCATACTCATGTAACACTTGCCTACATTCTTACCACAAATGACCTTTTGAAGCAAAATTTAATTGCTCATAACAAACACTACATAACCAGACAAAGTTTCGGGACTGATTCTGAAAGATGCACAAGATGCAGTAATGTGTGGGGTAAAACCTTGATTGCTGCTGCCCTCATAACCTAATTTTGCATCTAAATAGTTTGCCACTTGCTATGTGTTTTGGAATCAAACACATGCCAACTCTGTCAGCACAGTACAGCGCTACACCTTTATTATTATATTCAATACTATTGTATTCGTTTTTCTTTTACTTCTTTCTTTTTTGCACTTGCTACATTTGCTTTGTACTACATCACAATTGAATTCTCTATTGTGATTAGTCAGAAGGTGATGTCACCAATGACACCAATGTCATCTGTAGTTCAAAACACATGGTTATATTAATGCATTTATTTTAACATAGAATCAACTTTATACTAAGGACAGATGCAGAAATTTCAACGCATTTTTGGATAGCAAATTCCTCAAGACACAAGGCTTTGTAGTTTGTTGGTAACATGAGATGTTTTCAAATGTAAGATATTTGTAAGTTCTATCTTCATGATCTAAAAGATTATTAGAAGCCATTATCATCTGCAAAACAAGAAACTACAAAGCTAGAAGAAACAGCACAACTGTAAAATATGGAACATGGAAGGCTCAACAAAGTAAAAGCACTGTCTTGTGCAGAGAACCTTTTGCAAAAAGTGTGTGGGAGTTCAAACAGTTTATATTGTGGATGAAGTTCGAGCTAGACTGCTGATATTGAAACGTGATGATAACGATCAGAAACCAATACTTCCCATATTAGAGATGGCTATCTAAAGACCATAGCATAGAAACAGGAACATGCAGTGACGATGATTCATTTTTTCATAGAAAGCAGAACAACTTAGGACAGATTTCAGTGAGTATTATAAGCCTCATCAGTACTTGTTTTATTGCATTGTGATGTTGGCATATACATATATTTCAATTATATTGTTGCAATTTTACTTTTGAACAGGCATTTACATTTATATTTAGGCATTTTGCAGAAACTCATATCTAGAGGGACTTACATAAATGCTTTGAAGGTTTCATCAGTAAATATATTTTTACACTGGTTCACTAGGTTACTAACTAGGGGTACCATTAGTCAAACACTGTTATAAAGGATTCGCATAACAATGGTATGAAAAGTCATGTGAGGATATGACCTCATCAAGAGATCAGGTATAGAGGGAGAACAGAGTGGGATCAAGTATTGGGCCTTGTGGTACACCAGTGGTGAGTCTGCATGGAGCAGATGTGAATCCTTTCCATGTTACCTCATAAGACTGATCTTTGAGGTTGAAGGCAAATCATTGCCATGATCCCAAGGCTTGCAAGGAAAGACAAAAGAATCTTGTGGTTTACCGTGTCAAATGCTGCTGAGAGGTCCAGGAGGATGAGGACAGATGACAGTTTAGTCGATCTACAGTAGCAGCATGGAGTTTTTCAGTGACAAACAGAAGGGCAGTCTCTGTGGAATGCGTCGCTTTGAATCTAGGTTGGATAGAATCATTAAGGTTGTTCTGTGAAAGATAAAGAGACAATTGATTGTAAAAAGTGCATTTGAGAATTATATAGAAAAAAGGGGAAAAGTCATACCAAGCGATAGTTACTGATGTCTGCTGAATCCATTCTTTTTGGGGGGGATTTTAGGATTTTTTCCCCTAATTTAGTCATATCTAATTCCTCCCCTGATTGGCTGTAGAGCCATGATTAATGTGGATGCACTAAGTACCTCTCATCCCTCCCCTCTAAGGAGAGCTCGGCCAATCAGCTCTCTCTAGACTTCTGGCTGTGAGAGGTTACAGCATCACCATGGAACTCGCGATCACCAGATGATAGGGCGAGCACTTTACCACTGCACCACCCTTGACTTCTTAAATGCAGCAGGAACATGACCGGATAATATGTAAAAGTTGGTGATAATTGTGGTGAAGGGGAGAAGGTCTTGTGAGATGTCTTGTTTTGACTCTTGCCTTGCCTACTGTTCACTCTCTATATAAAAAAAAATTCATTCTTCTTTGTTTTCATTGTGACGTTTACCTTAAACTATGCTTTGGCTGGTTAATAAACCGTCCTGTACAGAAATCCTTACACATCTCCCATGTCCAGTTGTTTGACATCCCATCACACACTTTGGCTCAGTGATACAGGGTGCAGAACTTGCATTAAAATTTCTTTGCTCTATTACTATTTTCATGTTAACATGGATTAAACTAATAAATAAAGGCATTAGATTATAATAAGTGGCAGCCGTAAAATATGGTTGGGTGAGCATGAGCACATTATCAATAACCATGCAAATGCCAGCGGCCAATAGTGACTATTGTATTTATTCCCATTTGTACGATCATGGTAGGACCACCATTCACATTCACGTTCACATGCGCATTCACAAACACAACAAACAAAAATTTTGAAATGCCAATTAGCCTAATCTTACTGTCTTTGGACTGTGGGAGGAAACCGGAGAACCCAGAGGAAACCCACCAAGCACAGAGAGAACATGCAAACTCCATGCACACAAACCTGATGCAGGAACCAAACCCAGGACCTGGAGGTGCAAGGCGACAGCGCTAACCACCATGCGGCCAGTTAAAAGAACTGGTTAATGAGTGTGCATGGTGCCCTGAGATGGACTGGTTGCCCACACAGGGTGTGGAATAGGTTAAGGCTTCTTCATGACCCTGGCCAAGAAAAGTGATGTCATCTACTTCTCTTGTTAATTTTTTCTTGAAATTTTAAGTTACATGCCACAAATTCTGAAAAATCTATATTTCAAGAAAATTGACAATTGTTATCAAAAGATGGCAGAAAGTTAAATATATGAATATTAGATCTTATCAAGAAATATCACTACATCATCAGATTAAATATAATTACATATAAAAATATTTTAAATATAAAATATAACGCCATGTCAACTTGTGTTTGTGGCCAGTGCAAACAGAAGAAAAAATGTCTTGCTCTGATACGAATGATCAGCTTGTTGACTTTGTGGAAATGTGTCAGTGGGCTTCAACCTGGATTTTTTGGGTCAGTGACTGTTCTTCCCCGATCTGATTTGTGAAACTACTCAAACTGTTGCTTCAGGGTTGAATCAACCAAGTTTCCTTTCTTCCCTCCTATTCCCCTAAACACCATGATTTTTTTTTTTAAACTCAAAGGTATAACATATAAAACTATGAAAGGTGTGGACATCAGAATTGTTCTTTAGGATGTTCTACGGTTTTAGATAATCATTCCTGACACCAGACAGATGTTCATTCCAAACACCATCAATGTTTTCATTTGAGGTTACACAGTAAATATGCAAATAAGGTCCGCTTATACAAAGATACTAAGAAGAAAGTGTGCATCATACTTTGCAACAACGTTCCTGCAGAATCTCTAAATGCAACCTGTGACTAAATATAACTTATACTATCAGCATAAACTCTTAGCTTGCATTTGCATATGGAAAAGAGCAGAGGCTACAGGATTTCCATATGCTGACATCTCATAACGACTCACTTCCTGTACATTCTTGGTTGTAGTGCACAATGTGTGGTTGCGAGGTTGTGGGGGCAAAACAATAACCATTCTTATAACATCTACCAAAGGGGTTCTCTAATCGACTAACCCCAGCTCTATGGCTACTCATCTACAATGTAGTGTCAGAGCTGAGAGTTATAATGTATATCGAAACTTCGACCAAGTTATAAAATGAATACAATTAAATAAGCGATAAAACATTCTTTTAGTTGGTGTGTATTTATGTACACTAGTAAAAATGTACTGATATCATTATATTCTTCATAACCTGGATTATGACTGACCTTTCTACATGTTGCTGGGCTCTTGATGACTCATGTGCTCCATAGACTACCCACTGCTACACCAAGTAGCTCTCTCTTTCTCTCTCCTCGCTCGCCCTCTCCCCTCTCTCTCTTTCTCTCGCTGACTCACTCTGTCTCTGTCAGGCTCTTTCTCACTCGCACTCACTCATGTCAGGCTCTTTCTCACTGTCTCTCTCTCTCTCTCTCTCTCTCTCTCTAGTTTTAACTACTGAATCATTACATACTGTATATATTTATTAATTATTGTTTTTTATACAGTTAACTGGTTAATTGATTGGTTGATTGACTGATTAAAATAAAATAGCGTGAAATTTTTTATTGCGAGGTCTGCACATCAGGAAATCATTTAAAATGATGGACTTTTATCATACAAAATCCATGTCTTTCACACATTTTCTACCCCAGTTTCTTAAACTCAGACAACCATTTTCTCTTTTGAAACATTTTTGTTTTTCTCACACATCATCTCCTGAATTCATTTTCTCTTGCTACAATATTATGGTAAAATTTCCACCATTTAGTGACAGTCTGGAAAGCTTTACGCCCCTTAACACTTAAGAAAGTACATTTTAGGGTTAAAAGATGAATCAAATAAAATTGTGTTAATCTTTGGGTTTGAGGTTATTCTCAGAAGTCTTGAGAAGGTGAACTTGCATATGTGGTTGCACATGCTCAGAGGCATGGCGAGAGTTGGACTTTTCAAGTTTCAAAATAGATCTTTCAGTTAATGAGGTTTTAACGCCATCCTTTTTTTTTTTATCAGTGAAATAAGAACTTATAAAAAAGAAAGTGCTAACCTCATAACTTCAAGTGCCTAGAGATGGTTAATATTTCAATTCTTCAATCTTACAACAGGAGGAAGATTGTTTAATTTTAACATTTTGCATTGATTTATTGTAATTTCTGGATGAAAATATTTTGTTGTATAAAAGGACACATTTGATTAGTGCACTGGAGAACACTATCCCACTGCTTTGCCACTTTGGACCAAGAAACAAAACGATGAGCACAAAACGTTATCCAGCTTTTAATTCTTATGACCAAACAAACAATTTAATCAATTTCCTCAGTAGGAAATAAAGCATTTCCCCCACCCACCATCCCACCCCACAGTTTCATTTTTACCACAACATACCATTACTTGCCAATTTAACACCCTTAAATGCCACTCATAACACTTTTACACACTCACAAAAGTCATATAAATCATGGTAGATCCTGTATTATATGACAAAACTATACTATACACTATCAATGAATCAATAACTTTGAAATGTAACAAGTTGGTTTATGTTTTCTTTTTTCCTCTGAAATGTATTTTAATGTACACAGCTTTGTAGCACTGCACCACTGTACCAGAATAATGGACATTCTTAGTAAGCTAACAGGAATGATATGGTTATGCTAATGAGGCTAGTAACACTCATAGTCTGACATGATTATTGGAAACTATAACATTCAAACAGAAACTCAGAGAATAGCATTGATTGACTTTATTATGTACAATGAGCGTTCAAGTCAAACCAGGACGTCTGATTGTGCAGAATAACAGAATTATTACGAAAGTAAAAACTACCTTTATTTCTGTATATAATCCCCTGCTTCACTAATGCAGTTATCCCAGCGTTTCACTAGTGCTTGGATACCATCAAGGTAGAAAGTTTTCTCAGTACACAAGACCTATGATCAGACTACCATCTTTACGTTTCAAATCCAGGCCTCTGTGGAACTCGTTTAATGGCCCAAACATGTAGAAGTGGCTTGGAGTGAGGTCATGGGATTGTACTGGGATGTGGCAATAACTCCCAGCTGAGTTCCTAAATGTTCCTTAAATGTGCAAGTGGTGTTCGTAAAAGATTGTGTGTACACTTACACAGACAGATGCGTTTCTTCTGCAAACTGGCGTCAAGTTATCCACTCATTTTCAAGAATTAGGTGATCAGGTGGCTTGGTGCGGGATGGGATCGTCAATAATGGATGTATGGCCTTCTTTAAAACATGTGCACAGTTCAAAAGTCTCATCATCGCACCGTGCTTGAAGTCTTCTGTAAATGTCAATTGTTTTTTGCCTTCATTCATGAGAAATTTCATCACATGTCCCGGTTTGACATACATGCCCCTCGTAAATGGGCCAAACTTTACAGTACACATAGAACAAGAGCAGTTGTGTATTGATGTTTTGCATGAGATGTATGATTTAATTTTTGGGACATCTGAAACTTTAACAGCTAAGTGAGTTCCCAGCAAGCACTATTTCTACAGTACATCAAGGTAAAGTCTGCCATCTGGTGGTGTGTTACTGTTTATGTCCAGAGGAAAATTGATCATAGTCACAGCTGCTCTTCACTCTGGAAGGAAATTCTATAAACCTGTGAGTAACTTATCCTCTGTCTTCTGTCTTTTAATTTAAACAGGCTTGTATGTCTTGTGCTTATAAGAGGTGTAGTGTAATGGAAAAAAACAAGAAAAAGTGGACAATTTGTATAAATTAGTTTTTAACTTTTCATTTTTTATGTTTGATTATTTTGATTAATTTGGTAGAATATTTCTATATCTCAGGAAGCTCATGGCACATGTCTGGGAACGACAACCTGGATGGTGTGGCAACAAATTGCAGGGAAATAGACACACACTCGCACAACAAATACACAAGGACAATAAAGATAACAATAAGGGCAATTCGGAACCTAAATTGACCTACAACGTATGGTTTTTGTGCTGTGGGAAGAAACTAGAGTACCCAGAGGAACCCATCATGCATGTGGAGAACATGCAAACTCTAAACCTTGCAGGTGTCATCAGAGGTGCTGCTTGTGAACAGCCAAGGCTGAGCAACTATTTGTTGTCCCAGGCCAGTAGGGGGCTCCAGAGGGCTCACAAACTTCTTTATTATTTATAAGATACTGATGAATGCTGGTTGAAGACATAGATATATATACTGACTAGATGTCGCCTTGGGCCTCTAAGCATACGTCAACATCGCCGCCATCTTGTGTCGGTA
>JAQQZT010000004.1:9732120-9744537 GCA_030068275.1 Clarias platycephalus | reverse complement strand
GGCCTCTCTCATCTTTTTAAGTGGGAGAACTTACACAATTGGTGGCTGACTAAATACTTTTTTGCCCCACTGTATATTAGCCTTTCCGTGTTGGCAGACATATCCCATGGTAATAGAAGTTTTAAATGAAAACTTCTGCATTCTACTGCATAAAACATAGAAAACAATTGGGGAGATAAATAACTGAAATTGGGTAAAGAATTGTCCGACACATTATTAGTCTCAATTAGTCTCACTAACCACTTGTTAATGAGACTAATTGAGATGAAGTGGTTTCAATTTGGTAGGGAGCATAAAGATTGGATGCAGAGGAAAAGAGTCATGTTCTCTGATGAGGTCAATCCACGGTCATGTATAGTGCCCACTGTACAAGTATCTGGAGGCAACGTTATGATTTCGGATTGGTTTATTTCGTCAGGCCTAGCTCAATTAATTTATCGCCGTATAATTCTTTTCATAATTTATTTATTTTATGTTGACAAGTATTCCTGATTATTTTTTGCATGTAATTTCTAGAATTGATTTTAGTTTTACATGTGCTTTTTTCACATAAATTATTTATTTTTATATCATTGTTTTACACATGATTAATTATTTTTCACATGGAATACATGCAGTCATACATTATTCAAACAACTGCATGTGTTTACGTACTGTAGGCTTAAATGTGAAATGTAAGCATGTGATTCCCCCCAACATTATACTAAATAGGCAAATAGGGAAACGTTATGAATCAATACTGTTTGACCATTAGTATGACATAAACATTTGCAGATTTTCTTTTATTGTAATAAAAAGCTGATGTAGCTGAGATTTCTCATTAATAATTACTGAACAGTGCCATAAAAGTGAACACTGGTGCTGTTAACCTGAGATCTAAAATCACACTACAATAGGATAAAGGAACCAATGGCTCCTGTCTGACGCTTTTATTGTTAGTGGAAATAAAAGATGTCATTGTCACTTGTTACCTGATGATTCATGATTTGTATTTGAAGAATGATCAGTTTAAAAATGCTCTGCTGGTTTAAGAAAATCAGAAAAACCTTTCAGCAAAGAGTCACCTAGTCCTGTTGACAGATACTAATCTCAGTGGGAGGCCGCTGCTTACAGTTAAAAATGTAATTATTCACATGCCGATGAACAGGAAGGGGAAGAAATGTATTTAAATAATTACTGCATGGTCATTTATGACTTACTGGCATGTGTCAAAAAATACTTTAACTGTATACATTAACACATGTTATTGAAAGATGCTTTCCAAATTAATTTTTCACTCAACAAATCTAGTGGCATAGTGAAGAACATAGGCATGTACAGTACATCCTATTTTTTGAGACATTGAGACAAATGGCCTATTTTAGAAAAACCCAAAGTTATCAGAATTAATAACAGTTGTAGCTGGTGATTAAAGAGATGCAAACTCTCATTTAATAGACCACATTTTACTGAATTATAGACAATATGTGATACAAATATTGACAATATTGGTTTGGGAGAATCTCATGAATTATGAATAATTAGATAATAACTGATGATGTGTACTATGTCCTGTATAAGAAGAATGTAGACAAAGGAATTTTTAACATATAGAAAAATAATTATTCATTTTTTTTCACTGATATAAGATTCATTTTGATTAACTTTATGTTTTTTTCCCATTGAATGTTCTGTGACATGTACACACCCTTTACACACAAACTAAATATTTCACAGAAAAACACAAAGACTATACATGCCCTAACCATCTAAGAAAATCACATATACTTTTCCCCAGGATATCATATGGACAAAGCTTGTGTGTTCAAAGGCTAAAGGTACAAAATCTTTGGCAGATGACTAAATGAATCCTCTATGTAAATAACAATGAATCCTAAAGAGTCAGCAACAAAAATCAATTATTGGCTGCAGCTCTTATAGCAATGAGCCTGATCCAACGGGAGGGGGGGGGGATTCTTTATAATAAGAGGTATATATTTAGGGGTTGATTTCCAGATACATGTTTCATACTGTATGTATGGAGCGATGATAACACACAGTAAATGAAAGGTTCAGAGCAGATTTTTTTTTGCTGACATGAAAACGGACACAAACTTCAAGCAGTTGTCGGCTCATAAAAGCATGTAATATAAATAAACACAGACATGACACATGCTTATTCATGGACATTGAAATCTATTACCAGCATAAAAGCAGGTGACAATCTTTCCACGTAGCCGACTTACGTCAACCTGCTCGAACCTACACTGATTTTCCCAGGGGCAGTACATTCTAAAAAGTGTTGAATAAAAGCAAACAGTGAGAAATGACTTTCAAGACTATTTATATCTGCCATAACTAGGAATATGAGCCTGCATTTAATGACAATGCATCAATGGACGAACAGCTCTGGACATTCTCCACCTGGGATGCAGTTCAAGTTCCAGCTACGTGACACCTTTGGCTGCAGGTCTTTACTGCCTGGACAGTATAGCATCAAGAAAAAAAATTTGATCTTGGGAATTCTGACAGTATTGTGAGGCCTTGTTTACACAATTATTCTTTCCCTTTCCCTTTGGACCATTGCTCACTTTGGTAGCCAAGGTTGGGGTCACGGCAAACCACTGGTAATACTGGTGGTCATTACAAATCACTGGTAATACTGAAGAACAGATTCGTTTGTCTAATGAATGATGGGAAGAGAAAAGTATGGAGAGACCTAACTTTTTGGAGATGTTCTGACCAAGTCATTTAGCCGTCATTATTTGGCCCTTGTCAAAGTTGATCACAGGCTTGATGGTTTGTCTTTGCAACATCCATTCTGTCTCTCTAAGCCAGTGGTTCCCAACCCTTGACCTGAGGGACCCAGGACCTGACCTACATATTTTAGTGTTTTCCCTGGTCTGTCACACCCTCATCTATTCAGAAAATGCTTTTTATTAGCTAGTTAGTTAAATCATGTGCTGGGAACAGAGAAAACATTAAAATGTGCAGGGCAGTGCGTCCACCAGGTCAAGAGTTAGGAACCTCTGATCTAAGCCATAGAGCACAATCATATAAATTATGTACAACTTTAGGGCTCTTCGCAAGAATCAGTACAGTCTTGGTGAAGTCATTAGTTTTAGTCCGAAATTTGTGAACATTGGTTAGAGTTACAAGTTATCAAAGAGTACAGAATGTCTTTTTGTCCCCTGAATGACAACTGAGGGAGAAGAATGCAACTGTGCACCAAGGCAAATAGAAGTCAGAAATAAATACTTATATTTATTTATTGGGTAGGCCACACTGTAGGCCATGCAGGACACTACTACAGGGGTGGCCAACAAATCTGATGGTGGCTAAAGCATGAAGACAGACACAGTTGTGTGATCATTTTGGATCAGGATTTGTTTTGTTCGGATTCAGATTCATGCTCTAATCCCTTTGACCACTCGGTGGTATCATATTACTGTTCCAGCAAACAGGTGAACATCCTCCTCCTGGTCATTTGGCCAACCCTGCTGAACTCTTATTACAGACAAAAATTTTGAGCCAGCCCCAAGCCAAATTAAGCTAGTGGACACAATGACCCCAGTCAGGCTAAGCAAGGTCAGACATATTGCAAAGGAGGCTGCATAAGTATGATTTGTGTATTAACTTATTTTTTCACAAGTCCAATATACATATATGGTTAAGATGGGGTTGGCATACGAATCTTGCATATATCTAGTTCCTTCCCAAATCTTCTCTCCTTTACCCATAGAAGTGTGTTGCTCCTCTTCTCATTTTGCAAAAGTGCTTTTAATACATCTCTATCACAGATTCTGGAATTTGTTTCATGCAGTGCTTAATGCTTTATGTGCTAAAATTAGAAGGTTTGCTTCTTTACTCCATACAAGCACATTAAAGCAATGGCTTATAAAGAGGCTTTAACATTAAATCTCTATATAAGGAGAGATCAACGGAGGATTGAAAACTCCCCCCAAAAACATAAAGTTATATTTATAATGCTATCTGGAAAATGGAAAATTCCAATCACCCTGCAATTTCATCACTATCATGATGAAAACATATCAGATCTGCAACTTATCGGAGGTGTTTGCAGAATCCTGACAGCCCACATGTGACTGGATCATGATGTGGGCACAAGTGAGTTCTCATCCACACAATGCCCAACAAATTCTTCCATTTGCTTCAGCAGCTGAGTATAAAGGAGGAGGTGAAAATCTTTTCCATTGCAGTACACTCAATTACTTTAGAGATAACCAAAGTTGTTTTCAAGATAAAAATATTTTTCTATAATTATCTGCACAAAACTTTTTTTCTTTCATCTTACTTGTGTTAGTGTTAACTTTCCAAATGTCACATATAGTGGGGCACAAATGCATATAATGCATCTGGAAAACATCTGAATTGCTAGTATGTACACAAACAGCCCATTGCAACATAAACATGAATGAAATACTGTTGTATGGCATCCTATATTCAGAAATTAAGGAAATCTTAATTAAAATAACACCATCGGATAGGATATTTTACACTAAAATAGGAAAAATTAAATACTTTTGACCTCCTAAATGCTTTCTAGTTTTGACCTGGGTCAGTGCAATAATGAGCCTCTCACTGGGAGTATCACAGGGGCATGAGGAGAGTGATAGCTGGTGGACACTGTAATATTTTGGCTACGCACCAAGCCAGCTAAATATACTCTTTCTGTACTATACTGGGAGGACAGATCTTTGTGGAGTAATCCCTGTGTTGTAACTTAATGCCATGTTAAGGACTGACAGTAAAGGTCTTAGTGTGCAAAACAGGCTCAATGTGGGATGAGGTTGTCTTAGAGATTGCCATCAATGGCCATTTTGCATGCAAGGCAAAGTGCTGATGCACCAAATATCCAAGCAGAGAAAAACGAGGAGAGTCAAAATATAGCAGTAAATGTTTGTACACAGTGCCTCGACAAAAAAGATGCCATTTCAGAAGGGCCTTGCATATAAGAAAAAAGTAACCAGCTGTAAGTTTGGTGTTAAAAATCTGTCAAATGCATAAAAAATAATTAAAAGGACCAAACTGCTGTGTGACCATAAGAAACTTGTTATGAGGCTAGTCAGAAAAAAATCCTTTGGATTTTAGAGGAAGGGAAAGTAATGTGGTCTGATGAGTCCAGATTTGTTCTATAAAAGAGATAAGGGTGCATCAGGATAAGAAGGTGATGCACAATGTTATGAAGCAATAAAATGTTGACTACCTAAATATACTGAATGAGCAGGTTATCCCCTCAATGCACTTTTTTCTTACCTGATGGCTTGACTATATTCCAGGACTCAAATTGTGAAAGAGTGGTTCTGGGAGAATGAGGAATCTTTTTGACACATGAATCGACCACCAAATTGCATTCCATAATCAAAGCTAAAAGCAGTAAAGCTAAAAAAAAATTAGTGCATGCACAATTTAAATAAAATAATTCAGAAGAGCTTTAGTATAAAACAGCAGAAGAATTTAAAAGACTATAGGGAGACCTAACATTTGTGCATGATGTCTCGATGACATGCATCTTTTAACACAACTATTTTACACCTTACAGGCCCCATGACAAACTGACAGAAAACTTGACAGTTGATCCGAGGCCCTGTGCAGCTAAAATAGTCTACCATTTATATACGAGTGAGTGATATCTGACATGCATCTATACATACTGTAATGATACATTCAGCTTGGCTAACAAAAGCAGAACTTTTTATACACAATTTCTCATCAAGCTGCTAGTATAGCATGTAGCAAAATATGCAACACACTCATCAGCCACTTTATTAGGAACACCAGTGCATTCATTTAGTAACCAAATTAGGTATAATCATGTGGTAGCAGCACAAGTAGCATACAGTATCTTCTCTTCCCGTCGGCTGATTGCAATGAAACATAGCCTATATGTTACCTAAAGCGCGACCTAATACACCTGTGAAAACCCCATTAAATCCGTTTCATAGTTTTTACGTGATGTGTGCACAAATAGACAGACAAAAATAAAAAAAATAAAAAAAACATCTTAATGTGTTCTATTATTCATCATACATCCTCAAAGTATCTTCAATGTACAGACATGCCAACTTTACACTTTTATTATTTGTATAGATTATTATTATTACTATTATTATTTTCAAAGATAAAAAAAGACTTTATGGTAGTCCAATTACATCATAAATAATTACGTAAAAAGCTAGCCTTTTAATTAACAGCATGCAATGAAATTGTAATCTGTAATTTTATATTATTTGTTAAACAGCACTGCACATTATTTATTATGACATATACAGTACTGAGTCACCCCTCATTTCTACATAGTAAATTAAATTAAAGTATATAGATTTAATTAAAACTGGAAAGAAACAAAATACTGTGACAAGCTTTAAAAATACCAAAAGATAAAATGTAAAAATTGGTTGGTATTTTAACAACCTCAGCAGCGACCTCATTTCCCCTTTCATCTGTACCGGTTACTCAGCATTCAGCATCATTAATACGTATATTAATCACCGGCCTGATCATCTGTCATCAACTGCACCTGTTTCTCACTGGTTAGATTATTTTATTTTTTTTTTATCTTAAATGATTCGTAGATCACTGTGTGGTTTGACATACAAAAACCTTCCTCTGAAACTGGTCAGGTACAGGTACAGGGACTGGAATGAAAATGAGAGCCAAAAAAGTCCTTCAGGAAGGCTGAAGAACTATTCCTCAAGACTACATTAAAAATACAAGAACGTCTAGCAGTATATGAAGAAACAAGGGATGGCTCAAAACCTTTGTAGAGTTTTGTATGTAACAAAATCGTCTAATTGAAATTAGGATTACGTTTTTAAGAAGCATCTAAATCCCTTTGAGAATAATAAAATATGCATTTCTGTAATCAGAGTAACATTATCTAAATCTTACTTTAGAATGACATTTTTCTCTCTACCAACTTAATTATTCCATTTTGACTGTTATATTTAACAAGCTACAAAAGCATTTTTTAAAGTAGTGGCAAGTATTAAAGACACACCTGCTTAATGTCAAGGGCAAAAATTAATGCTTTACCAAGATGATTCATATTGCGACTAATCAAAACAACTGTGTCACACTGAATTCGTTCACAGAACAACTCCCTTTTGTGAACTGCTATCATGTTTTTTTTTTTTTTTTACTTTTTGGTACAATTCCAAAATAATAACTATAATAATCGTTATTGCTTTAATATGGGATATCATCTGTTTTATTACAAAAAATTTTTTGCAATTTACTGTGCAATAATTGTTCCAATAATAGAACCACTACTTATATTATTCTATTATAATATACTACTACTACAATGCTATATTACTACTCATAAAATATGAATGTAAGTATAGCACATGCTACAGTAAATGGGGGGAGGTGGAGGATTGGGGTTAACAGTATAAGATCTCTTATTTTATTTTGGGTTGTACATGTTTTAATGACACTTCAAATCCACAGTCATCAGTTCCGGTAGATCAGGACACTGAATTAGGTGTGTCCTCTGTACCTGCTTAGAGGAGAGCTAATAAGATTAACTCTGTACTCCATTGATCCTTTCTTCTGTTCAGTTTTTAGAGGCAGGCCCAAGACAGCACATCATTCCTACAATAATTGGACAGAGCAGTCTCTTTGTCTTGGATTTGTCTTTTTCTTAATTGTGGTGACATGAGCTAGTTAAACACACATACAGTAATATATAATCGTGTTTGCAGTGCATGTCGGGTCATTCTACTGCTGGACACGTAACAGGATAAAACTTGATGGACTTTCAAAAGGCAACAAGAGTTGTCATCAGGATTGTTTAGCATAAAAAGATACTGATCTAGTTTACCAGAAAACGCTTTCTAGCTTTAGAGAAGTGATGCGATTACCTGTAGTCAAACATTCCTACTGGATATTGTGTAATGCCCTTCTATATTGAAAGGGCTGATTTTATGGATATGTGTTAGGAGGAATCTAATGTGATTGTGATCTTCATATTCACTGGTATCAGTAATGAAGGCTCAGTTTACAGTCAGCTGTTCTGCTGAACTACGAGACTTAGAACTTCTTACATGCCTGAGCCGGTAAATATTTTGTATACTTGGCAACACATCCTTGTGATGAAAATGAAGATCTTAATCTTGTCAAATGAATGTTTCAACACTGATGCCTAAAGATAATCAAGGCTGTGTACATACTACATCCAACTATTTGTTACTCTGAAAAACTTCACATTGACCTTTCTACACCTTGGAAGACCCTAACCTTTCCCTATTGAGGTAACCGTATTGATTTTCTCATTTTATCCACATTATTTATTTCATTACAAGCACATGCCAATTACTGACCTGATTCTATTTGTGTCATAGTGTCACATTTCTCTAGTGAATGGCTGGGTCATAAAACCAAGCCATGAATATCCATACTCGCTGAAAGACAAGCAGCACTGGGGTGCATACGTTTATTGTGTGACTGAAAAGTACGTGTGTCATTCGGGATATACTGGACCTACAAAATGTCTGTCTAAGGAGCAAAGATATCTATTCGCATCAGTAACTCAAGGTTAAATGGCTGACATTGGGGCAGAGGTAGCTCAGTGGTTAAGGCATAAGACTACTGATGGGAAGGTCCCAGGTTCAAACCCCCATCATCACCAAGTTGCCACTGAGCAAGGAGCTTATCCTTCCACTGCTCAGATGTTTAATGAGATAAAATGAATGAATAAAACTGCTGTAAATGTAAAAAATCTGATGAGGACAATGATAGTTGCCGTCCTTGTAAATCTGAATTTTGGCAGGTTTTGGATCACTGATCTCTCTAGTGTTTTTCAGTGTTGTTCACAGAACAGGACTATTTCTTGGCAAGGCAAGAAAGGCTTTCATCTCCATTTAACAGCTTGTGAGGCCTAATTTGTGTCCTGGTGCTTGGGACCAAGACAAAGACAAATAGTGATGAAGAGGCCAGCAGCATAAATAACCTGCCCCTGCTTGACCAGGACAAAGATTTATGTGAGCCTGAAATTCAAATTTTCGAATACTGCCAAAGGGGCTAAATAGAGCACAGAGGATATCGAGCGGAGGCAACCTGAAGCCCATGCACCATGGCCAATACCATGTGCAAATAAAGTTCACTCCCGTATATAGAGCGCACTAGCCAGGCCTAGGCATGGCAGGCTATTTCAAACGTTGTTAATTAATGCTGACACCTGGGCCCGCGACCCTCTATCCAGAACGAGTCGCGATAGAAGAGAAACAGTCATCTTGGCCACTACAATAGCAAAGGGATAAGAGCGTGAAGATACAGTGCTTGATAAGGGTGTAGTGACAGTGTGGTGACAGTAATGCCATTCTGTAAAGACTTATACTGAAGTCAAAAAGAGTTTTAAAGTCAACACTTTCACATTTCATGATATAAAGAGAACCATAACTGACTATTATGATGACTTTACATGCACTTTCAAGAAAACATAAGTGGCACAGTTACAGTCAGCTTAATCAATTTACAGGTTACCAAAAATATCTGATTATAGGAAAATTAAAAACTGCAGATTTGGTGTTCTATCCTCTATAATCAGGAGGGAAAAGGTTATTATCTGTACCAACAACATCCAAGCAATTAGTAAAACAAGGAGTCTTTGTGTGCGTTAGCCATTATTGTTGTCATGTTAGAAGGCTTGTCCTGGTATTCAGGTGTACCCTTGGCAGCACATGAGCATGCCTCTTGAGGGCAAGGCTTTAGAGGGAGCGCTACAGGGATGGGCTGCATTTGTATGCAATTTGAAATTTAAAACAGCCACTAACGTCCACCAAAATCAAACCACATTTCATTATAGTTAATCCTTTTGAGCGTGGTCCAGTCCAATAGATTAATGTACTTTTAAAGTGAGATTTAAAGTGTAACTTTCTCACGAATTCACTAAATTTGCACAGTTTGCCAAAGTGAGTGCCTAATAATCTAACTATCCAAGGAAGACAAGAAACACACTACTATTACATGCACTGCGACAGTGCATGCTGGACTGAATAACCATAAACAGGACTCACTGAACTGACTGACTCAAAGCATGAAAGAAAAGAATCTTGATTTGGGACTGAAAGGATTCGCTGAGTCAAGAGCTGTGGGAGTAGATACGACAAACACAATACAGTTGGAAATATGAAACATCACAATAAAAAACACTGACATAAAATATATAAATCAATCAAACATGCATGACATTCTGGATAAGATCTGCATAAGTAGGGAAATAGATGGTTTTGGTTTGCAAAAATGTACCAAAACTGTCCAAATATGGACAGCTTGGACAAACTGACAACTTCAGGATTGAATCCAGCTAACTCAATAATCTACAGTACACAGGAAGAGCAGCCCCTGTATTAGTCAGCTCAGTTCCTGACCAAAACATCAGCATTATCCTTAGTGGTCAAGGTACATATAGAGTAAAGGGAAGAACAGGTACAACAGGGAGATGCAGAGAGGCACTCATTGAGACAGACTGACAGATGGCAGATAAGACAGAAAGTAGGATTGAGAGTTAGACAGATGGAAGTTGATGACGTAAAGGAAAGTGAGGTGAGACTGCCTCAATAGAAGGCGTCCGAGCCACATTACTGCTGACGCAAGGCATGCAAACTCCTTGGGTTTTGTGTTTATCCTGATCCAAGTCAACACAAAAGCACAGCCCTGTGCCTGCACTGTAATCCCACTCACTCACTCATCGCCTGTACCGCTTAATCCTGTATACAGGGAGCCTATCCCAGGAGACTTGGTGCACGAGGTGGGGTATACCCTGGACAGGGTGCCAATCCATCGCAGGGCACAGACACACACACACACACTTACAAACTCATTCCAACACTCAAGGCAACACCGAATAGCATAATCTAGATGTATTTGGACTGTGGGAGGAAACCAGATTACCCGGAGAAAGCGGAGTATCAAATCTAGACTCTGGAGGTGCAAGGTGACAGTGCTAACCATTAAGCCACCGTGCCACGGCATTATAATCCCAATCAGCCGTTACCCCTTCATCAATTGGACAGAAGAAGGTTTGCATTTATGATTTTTGAGGAACAGAAAAATAAATATGCATTTAAAATTATATTGTTGATCAAATCGTAAGAATAGTGGAATAATGTGACTTCGGAGTTCTATTATGACAAGGCAAAAATACCTGCTGCAAAGTAGGTAATTATTCACATCTTGTATTTCTTATTACATAAATCACACTTTGAGTAAATGGTACTCAGCCATATACAGTATGGACAACTCTAAACTCGTCTTCAGCACTTTTTAAATGGTTTATTCTGTAGACATGATAGTGCAGTTCTCATACCGAAAGCTCAAGCCCAACTAGTGTTAAACGATGATGTAAGCAGCACACAGTCATTTATTTTATTCACAGAATCTTAATCAAATAACGTAACATGGAAAACATGTTATTGCACAGTCTGACACAGAACTAAACCAAGACTTTATTGTGATATTCTCATACTGAGTGACAAGAAACAGACTTTAAAAAGATCCCAAAGTCAAAGTACACTTAGAGCATACAGTATAGTAAAACCCATACCACATGCCTTTAGGCAAATACAGTTCTGACTACAACAGTCTGCATGTGCAAAAACATGGGGGAGGGGGTCACAGGTGCTACAGGCAGCCGTTACAGCCTCTAATGCATTTGCTAGCTGTTTACTTCCACCATGCCTGTGAAACCTTCCTGTAAAATGTCAGCATGAGACCACAACACTCCCAGGCATTTGGGCTGTGTTTGCTGGCTCATGGGGTATCTCCAGTTTCATAATCTACTCTAAAGAAACAATAAAGCCTTCCAAAATACACATACTCCATAACAAGAGTGGATTATAATGGCCCAATAAATGACAGAGAGCCTCTTGACTAGGCCATTAATAGTTGTCTGGAGTCTAAGACTCAGTAAAATGAAGTGTTGAGGGCTGAGAATGTGTAATGAAGGCTTTTCTGATCAGAGAGTGCTCCTGCTCCTATTAGTGCTACAGATGTGTTCTCCATGTATGAGCAGGACATGACTGACATGATACTTTAGATACTTTAGACTCAATTAAAAAAAAAAAATAATAATAAAAAAAACTAAATTTAAAAAAATCAGCTAAATATATCTTAATTTAATAGCTCTCCAGGATACTCCTGATGTCATAACCATATACATGCCATATTTTTACCCTTTTATATTTTAATATTTTATACTTTACGTTTGCAATTATACTTTGCACATTCTGTAAATCCTGTGTAATTTATATATTTGTATAAATTTGTTTTTAAAGTCTATTTTATTTTGTAACTTTGTCAATTTGTATATTCATTCATTCATTCATTCATTTAATGAATACCGCTTTATCCTATATTCAGGGTCGCGGGGGACCTGGAGCCCATCCCAGGAGACTTCGGGCACGAGGCAGGGTA
>JAQQZT010000004.1:9720103-9732020 GCA_030068275.1 Clarias platycephalus | reverse complement strand
AGGGTCGCGGGGACCTGCAGCCTATCCCAGGAGACTTGGGGCACGAGGCAGGGTACACCCTGGACAGGGTGCCAATCTGGAAATACATTTTTTTTGTTTATTTTATTTATTTATTTATTTATTTAGAAATCCTTCTATTCTATTCTATATTTCCATTTTAGGTCACAGACAGTCATATAAGTATCTTACAGCATATTATACTGTATATTATACGGTTTATTTTTTTTATTTGAATTTGTGGATATAAGCACAGCATGGAAATAATGTGAGACATAAACATAGTCTATAAATTATTCTGAAACTCTTTTACTTTATATAGGTAGAACATGCTTTTGATATCGACTTACACTATGCATAAAACAGTGACCTTAAGTGCCATAATAATTTAACAACACTTTAAACTGATTTATTGCTTGATATTCCATCTAAGCTTGCACTGGACCAGGTGAACTGCAGCACAACATCATCTAATAAATGAGATCTAAAGCTAAAAATACAAGTGTCATTCAGTGTGGGCCTTTGTACAGAGACAGCTGCATACTGTTTGTTCTGCGGGGAAGGTAAACGCTACTTTGGTTTCAAAACACCATCACCACGGCGACTGAGAACTGATGGAGTACCGCTGTTGTGAAGTGTTGGGAGACACATTTGCACCAGATGCCTCCTTTTGAAAGACCTTCTACAGTAAATGCCTATAGGCGAGCATATTCCGCTATGTTTAGGATTTCTCTGACTAGCATAGTTCACATGCTTGCACATGTTGCCAATCAATGTCGAAAATACCTCAATACATAAAACATTTATAAAAATGGTGGTTCCCCATTCACATAGACATTCCAGTACAGCATTAAGGACCTGGAAAACTTTGCTTGTACACAATTCTTCAAAGTTTGTAGAGTTTTATCCAAGGGGTAGCCTCTAGTTCTGAAAAATGTCAAGTGTCAAAACGTGCAGTTCCTCGAATGACCACTGGGGGCTGGCTCCAAAAGTGAGCCAATCCCTGTAGATCCCCATATTAAAATGCCCAACATACTTGTAGAAATAAACATGTTCCCAGTCATGACGACTGTATTAGGTGAAATTTTATGCAAATAATCAGCTAAAATTATATTAAGCCATGGAATTATCTCTAATCAGGGGAGTGGCTGATCTCAGTGACAACTGCATCACAGGTGTCAAATCACTACCTGTCTGCTATGCGTCACTTTATTTACCCAGATAACTGGAATCGGTGAAGTTTAACTTACCACAAGAAGTGTTGACCTGAGATGTAAGGTATGAATGATGGAACATTATCCACCTTGGCATTTTATCTAAGCTAAAGATAAGCTAGCTAGCTTTTGACAACTAAAAAAGTAGGTGTGTACCAAACCAACAGCCAGGTGTTGTTCGCTCCACCAGTTTAAGGATTAAGCGAGGTTTGGGTGGAGTCAGCTCCTGCCAAGATGGCAATGACCAGAGCTCTCACAGTTGAGCTTCAAAACTGCTATTCAGAAAACCTACAGGTGACGTTGCAGAGGGTTTGTCCAGTTCTTTTTATATAGTCTATTGTTTTTATTCGGCAGCATCTTAATAATTAGAGTAAAGACTCAGATGACAGTTGCAGAATGATTACAGCAAGGAACATGGTACTAAAAAAATAACAATAAGACAAAGAACTGCCTAAATCCAGTTCCTGGAACTCAAACCTGGGTTGGCATTTAATTAATATAAAAATAATAATCATTAAGACTGACATGCAAGGGTGGGAATAATTTAAAGAGCAAGTCTGTGCTTTGGTCAGCGGCATTGCAGACGTATTACAACTTGTTCTTAGCTCCTTGTGCAGACAACAGTTGAATATTCAAAACCATTGTTAATCATAAAACCCTTCAATTTAATCATGCATCACATGCAGTATTAGTATATGTACATAGACAACCTGTACAGTATGTTCAGCTTTAAAATGTAAAGGATACCCTTAGAATACCAGGAATACAGTTAGCTACTTGCATGACATCAGGTTACATGAATAACATGTATAGTAGTGATGCCAAGAGCATTTGGTATCCAATCCTACTAACACCCTCTTAACCTTACCAACACCTTACTGTCTCCACTTCTCTGAGCTCATTATACCCAGTTACAGCAAGCCAGAGCTGGCCACAGTAGCACTGACCTCAAACTAAGGACATAGGTTAACATAACTTTCGATATGGAGTTTGTTAGTGTGACCTTTGAAAGTCTAACTGCAGAGTCTTGAATGCAGTGGGAATGTATTGAAAAATGTGTATGTGCCCTATCGTGATCCTGTTGTTTCTTACAAACTTTGCTGCGTTCGGTTATTTAAACTTATGAGTGTGCCTTAAATCAGAAATCGTTTTAATTAAATATGAACTGCACCACTACAACCATTGAAACTTTAAGAAACAGTGGTGTGTGTGTGTGTGTGTGGGTGGTTGGTCTGTAGGGTGTCTGGAAGGGGGCGGGGTGTCAGCATTATCGGCATGGGCTGTGTATTTTGTCTTTCACAGATCTTGGATAATTCCTAAAAAATTTGTAGGCTCAAATTTCCTAAATCTAAAATATACTGTAAACTAATAGGCTAATTTAATCAATAGTGACCTGTAGCAGACATTTACAGTTAAGTTTACAGTCCATCACATGTTCATATTTGTCCATGTGGTCTTTGCCCATGTGCTTTATATCTGATAGCTCATTTGCACCCACATAAAAAAAAAAAAGCATGACTGTTTGCATGACTGTTTCCATTGCATCCCATAGGATATTGGTGCGTACATCTAGATGCCGCATGAATCTTCTGGTAAGCTTTGAAAAAATCTCTCTCAGCCATAAATGCATTGTTTGTTGTTTAGGACACATCTGTTTAATTCACGTAAAGTATTTGTGTTCGGGAGACAACACTAGCTTCTACCACCAAAATTTTGGAGGTAGTCTGTGTTTACATGTATAGCCTGCATCCATGTGTTACAAATAAATGTAAATGTATAGTTCTTATTTTTGCATTCTCATGACACTTAAATAATTTTTGTGTCTTAGTCAGCGACACCAGTGAGCCTTTTTTTGTTTTGTTTTGTTCAAACACCATTTGAAAACTGCATTCAGGAAAATAAAAATAACCTGTAGAAATTCAAAGTAAAACCAAAAATAAACCCAAAAAAACGAATAAGCATTAAAGAAACCACAGCTGCATACTGTATGTGCAGCAGCTTTGCGAAAAGTTATTCTTAATACACATTAATCAGTTGCTTTTGTAGGGTTTTTTTTCCTACCATGACAAGATTTACAAACCCTCACTGTTTCTCCAGTTTCTCATTTATAACAGGTCTTATGTGTCCTCTCACAATTTTTTAAGGTCTTGTAATAAAACATTTCTGTAGCAGACAGAATGCTATTTAGTAGGTGTAGTTCAGGCAGCCTACTACTGAAAGTCAGTGTCAGGTGATAAATTGTAAATGTCGCTAGATTTCTTGTGCATTGGGCCTAATTTTTTCATTCCTTCTTTGTCGACACAGGTTTAATTAAGAAGGTACCAAGTAATAAGTAATAACAATGAAAGAGATTAATTAATATATCAAGCACAACTTTTAAAAGCTCTGGAGAAGATAGAAGGAAATAGACGAAACATTCTATGCACAAATTACATGAAGACCAATTCAACAGCATGACGAACATTCCCTTAATTCTAATAGGTATACTCATTGAAATAATGATTACAGCTGTGTAATAATAATAATAATAATAATAATAATAATAATAATAATAATAAAAGCATATATGAGAGCAAGTCATCACTACGATTAAACTTATTTGGCTGTTTGATGAGACCATGCAGTGAAACACATAGCAAATTGTACATCAAGAGGTCTTGACTTGTATGCTGGCCGTCTGAGTCCCTGCCTTCGCGTGGGTGCAGTGAGCCTAAAAATAACCTGCTTCCATTCGACTGACTTAGCAGTTTCTACGAATCATAGCAGCCCCCTAATCTTGGCCTCACACCCTCCTAATATGGTGAGCAGTCTGGCCCAAGCCACAATCCTCTCGATTTCTGCAGAGGGTTAATTATCCTGTCATCGCACAACCCTGGTTATTTATATTGACACCATTTATCAGATCCAGCAAAAACGCAAATAACACATTTCCAGACACCAGTTTGGTGTACCAAGTGCATGATCCAGTACGACCGGATATGCCAAAAAGGTTATAACACAATCGTTCAGTTAACATCTATTATATTTGTAGTATAACCGATACAAATATTGGCATGAAATCCATGCGCTAATTACTTAAATGCATGTTATTAAAAAAGTCTATGCTTGTTAGGTTAACTGTTAAAACAGGTTATGCTTGCTTAAATTCTGAAATACAGTTTAAATTGAAGCATACTGTGATTTGGACAAGTGGGAACATTGTAATTTGTGAGAGCAAAGGTTACATCATTCATAATTCATTCAATCATTAATACATTCATTAGGTCTAGAAACAATGGGATAGGCAGTGAGGAAGGCACCGTGTCCCGACTTGTTTACCCACTTATTCATACCTAGGTGCAATATATCCTAGCTAATGTTATATACCAGAATGTTTAGAGAAGTTGGAAAGAATCTGGAGAACCTAGATGAATACCCAAGTGGACAGATGGAGAACCCAAGCTCAGAATCATACCACAAACCCTGAAGCTGTGAGGTGGCAATGCTACTCACTGCTTTACACTGCCATCCATTAATTATTATTTATTTATATACTTTGTGCATACAACTCAATCAGTATAATCCCTTTTAATTCTTAAAGGTTTTAACTGTTGATGAGAACATGACCTCCACCTAGAGCTTTTAAACCCATATGTGCTTTTATTACAAAACAACACACAACCTTATTTTTATGGATTTCAAACACAAAAATATTCAGCTATGTATCATGAATTCATACACAATCCAGAATATGCATGTACAACAATAAAATTAATCTTGTCATGCCAACTTTGGCCCCAATGCACAGAATTGGACAAGGTGTTACTGATTCAATGCTACTCCAGAGCAGGTGAAACCGCCGCTGTTAATGACGCATGTTATATGTGATGATCTACTGCTGCTCTTCCCATGCCAGAGGCCAAGTAGGGCAAGTCTGGCAACCCATGTGTAAAAGCTCCAGGTACCCATTTAAAAACAGCACATGAATGTCCTTTGCTCAACAGCCTAGTACAGCTGTGATCTTCATTCAACAAGGCTTTGTAGCTTACTGCAGTAGATTTTTTCATACACATAACCACTACAGCTGACTGTAACTACAATAGGTCAGTATTCATTACAGTCCTGTGCTTTGTGGCATCCACTCTCAGAAGCACCACTGAGCTGACTTCCTAGAAAGCCTGTGCTAGTAAAATGAAGCAAACCTTGGGCAACCCAATAAGGCACTGTTGTTCTCTAAGACTATGACAAACTGAGGATGTCTACTGGTTCAAGGACTCAACACTAAGGCTCTCATGACTTACCAGCTGGGAATGAATATGGCAAAAGGAAAACTAATTAAAAATCACTTTTAAGATATAGCTCAGTGATACAGATAGTGTATTCCAAATCGAACTTCAAACCTGAGTTTGGTTTACTGTCAGATGGACAGATGTCTTTCACAATCGTTTCTTTGTGGGTTTCTTTGCATGTACTTAAAACATGTCAGTTCACTGTAAAAGTGTGAATGAGTGTTCATGGGCCCCTTAAGACAGGATTATAGACCCATCACAGGTGTTTTCCCACTTCATGTCCCGTGTTCTTCCCAGTATGGGCTTTGGATCCATGACCCAGACCAGGTTAAAGTGTTTACTGATGATGGATAACTTTTGAAATTTTTTAACCTTTGATTTAATTCTTAGACTATAAAAAAAAAACACTAACAGGAAGACACAGCCAGCAATTTATGGACACATGAGATTTCCAAAACATAAATAAGTTAGCTAAGTAAGTAAGACAGATAACGCTATGTCCTTCTAGTAATGCTTGGCTTGCAGACACTGATCACTGCCAAATGATCCTCACTAGAGGTGAGTCTTGGGATAGGATCAGGTTCTGTCTAACTAGTAAGACCCCAAAACACAGCACCAAAATAGTCCTATACTCCCAGATGTACAGATACAGTATAATCCCAACTGCTGTTCAAACATCACAGTTCCCACATATAATGGCAGATTTTACTTCTTCTTTTTTCGTTGTATACTGTAGCACCTTTAATGATCTGATTATACTCAAGAGTTCTCAGAACAATCATTCCAAAATTGAAATTCTCAGTATTATTCATGATTAAAATCAAACATGGGAGAATCTTCATATGCCATCATTGACATCTTTCACACATGGCATTGACTCCTTTTTCACATGAGACAGCCAGTGACACCACACACACACTCAGGATGGTGAGTCATAAATATTGAACATGGGATTATGATTGTACTTTCTACATCCCTCACCACAGAAAAATTCAAAGAAAACTTCTCAAAATCATCCTCCACTATGCACATGGTGTTACTCATCTAGGTTCTTGGCTACACACAAGAAACATGGAGGCTACAGGAGTGGAAGAACAAATGCCTCTCAGGGTACCTGGTCATCATATCAACTAATGAAAAAGGCCACAGATAAGTGAGTTTAAATACAGTAATCTATTTGTTTAATCGGTGTATTAGGTGACAAACAATTGCATTGAATTTATTCATATTAAATGCAGTACAGAGCTGTATTTAACATATACAACTAAATGCTAACCTAAGCTAAAGTTAATATGTGAATGAGGTTGTTGGGGTAAAACCAATTGACATTTACTGAAGATGTTAAGCTACAGTAAAACATTTGAGTGGTACAAATGTTAAAAAAAAAAAAAATACTGTAGTTATGTCTACATGACGATTCCAACCAAGGTGGCTTGGACTCCACTTCAATCGTTCTTATGAACATTCCGCAAGTGGAACACCTGATCCTTGAAAATTGTCGCCAACTTGCAGAAGAGACACATCTGTCTGTAGGAACTGCACATACAATCACAAACACCACTTGCGCATTACAGGAACTCAGCTGGGAGTCCCATCTTTAAAGGAATTCCTGGGAAGCCAGTGTTTCAGACTCAGAACTGACTCAGTTTCGCTCAGTCTCAGAACTGTTATTCTGCACAATCAAATCATGTTTATCACAAACTGGGCACTTGTTTGTGTTTGTGCCGACTACAGTCCCCTAGTTATTTACACCTCTGCAGCTTCCTTTCTACCTTAATATGTTTAATAGTGTCAGAACATTAAATTCAGATTGGATTGGATTGGACTAGACCTAAACTGGTTCTCTAGCAGTGAGGCTGAGCAGACATTATACTAACAATCTGGCATTGCTTTTATTGTAATCTGAATTTCCAAACAACTATGCAGTCTCAATCCACACTGTACTGTACTCCTTATCTGGCACCATTGGAGGTCATTTCAAATACTCCACATCACTGTCAGTTTATTATATCAATAAGCTATTCAGTAGAATACACATAATGAAAAATGCCACAGAAGACAGTATTTTTAAAATACTCAGTCACAGTTTTGTATCACATCTACTTAAATTAAGTTGAGTTGGGATTCTAAATTAAAATGCATTTTACAGTACCGATAAAATGTCGCTCATGACATTACTAATATTAACCCATTTCAGGTTTAAATAAATGAACTAATATTACATCACTGTTGTGAACAGCTGTGTGTAGACATCACTGGCTTATTCAAAATAAGACCACACTAACTGTTGAGTTGAATAAGTGTTAAATAATTAATGCGTAATCCTCATATTATGAATTTTAATAAAAAAATTTAACTTAAGCATTTTAATGAAGAGCTAATAAGCCAAGTGTTGTCTCCCTTACGCCTCATTAGGAAAGTCTAACAATCTCTTTTCTAATCAGTAAGCAGCAATATTTCACCACGCAAACCCTGCTGTAGGTCAGGCTTGCCATGCAAAATATATCAACTGTCACCTTAGTTGTTCCATGTAGTAACACATCTCTGCAGAAATAAAAACTACTTCTATTTACTTTTATGGCACCAGAACCAGCAAGTTCAGGTCCAACTTCTGTCCCACAACCATCACACTGCTAAACTCTACATTATACCATTACTACTTAACAACTACTTAAAACCAAGTATACCTGTTACCTGTAATGCATCTCACAACTGCATTACTCTGTACTCTGTTGACTCCACCCCGACTATCCACATATATTTAACTGTAGATTTGTTAGTTATATTGCCAACTCTCTTAATATATAGCTGCAGTCCACTCCTTGTGAATTTCCTTCAAAAAAATTTAATGGCTTTTTTGAAGCAACCCTGTTGCTTGTGCACCTTTTTCTACCACATTTTTTCCTTCCATTCCACTTTCCATTAATGTGCTTAGACAGCATACTGTGAACAGCCAGTCTACTGAACTAAGAGAACAGAGAGACCATTTAAAGGCTCAGGAAACCTTTGCAGGTGTTTTGAGTATATATTATATATGTGGGTGCAGGTGTGTGTGTGTACATAACTCTACTTATTTAACCCGCACCTTATAATTTGCACAATACCAATATTGCACTGATGTATATACACTACTATTTGCATTCCTGGTAGATGCTAAACTGCATTTTATTGCTGACTATGTGTACTATGCATGCAATGGCAATAAACTTACCAACGTACCAAATAAACGTACCAACCCACCTACCTACCTACATTATTATAATACCACCACAAAAAAATCTAACTTTTTTAAATTTTATTTTATTTTTTTTAATTACTATATTATTTTATTATTTATGTGAAGCACTTTGGGGCATTCTTGTTGTTAAAGTGCTATACAAATAAAGATGAGGTGAGTTGAGTTGAGTTAATTCGAATGAAAATACTAACAAATTGAATTCTTTTCTTTTCTTTGCATACCCAGAGTTGCAGTAATAAATTGACAGGTTCAGGCAATGACATTTCTTTTTGTTTGGGGAAATACCTCTGATCCTTGTTTCCATGGCGGCCTTGCACTGTAATGTTCTTCTGCAATGACATCAGTGGCTCATCTGCAGCACAGTCTGGTCACACAGGCCTGTCACATGAGCATTCTTTCCACCCTGAAAACACAGAAAGAACACTGAAATAATAAAATACTGAAAACCTTTAAACACTGGATTAGACAGCTTTTAACCATGTTGGTGGAAGTTACAAGCTAGGGAAAATGACAACCACTCAAATCAAGTGAATCATTCACATTACAATTTTATACCAAAAAATGTTTTGTAGCCCTATGCTTTGTTTTAACACTACCTGTATCTGTAGTGAAACTGTAACACAAACTAGATAATTTTTTATTTAATATAAACCCGACAATTATGCCTCAGGAAACACTGGTGAAGATCTGGTGAGTAAATTCTGGCTCGGACTATTCCTAGATTTTGTCTGTAGGGATTTGTTCATTCAGCCGCAACAGCATTAGTAGGTTGAACAATGATGTCGGGAGACGAGGCCTGGCACGCAGTCAGTATTGCAGTTCAACCAGAAAAAGGTGTTCAGTGGGTTTTGAGGTCAAGGCTCTGTGCAAGTTTTTTTTCCACTCCATGCTTGACGAATCATGTCTTCATAAAGGTAGATTGGTTCTATCTGTGAAAAGAGGAGATGTTGAGAATAATAAGGACATTTTTTACTAAAAATGCAGTTTAGTGCTTAAATAACTGCTACATTCATAAAGAAGAAGAAAAAAACAAAGGGTGACATACCTATTAGCAACATGTCAACAAGCGTCAGTTTTTTTTTTTTTAACTAGATACACAATGAACATTGTACTGTATAACGTTTAGCTTTAAAAACTTTGATATAAAAAATATTTTGCCATATTTTATCACAGAAACAAGCTCTGCTTATTGGGACAGCTGTTTGTGGTTTGGTGTAGAATCATTTACTCAACCAAATTATAACAGTGCTGTGCCTCCAGGGTTTTTTTTTTGTTTGTTTTTTTAAAAGAAGAAGAGTCGTCTAAGATAAATCCAGTCTCAATGCATCCCATCGTTTGGAGACTGAGGTTTGAATAACCTTCTGCAGTTAAAATGACCACAGAATCTATAGTCAAACTCTTAACAAACATCAGCTACCTTGGTGAAGGGAGGAATGAAAAGTCTGTACACACGACACATAATTTAGGTAAGCTTAGGTTTGGATAACAAACCATGAAGCAATATTTTTTTCATTGTATTGTAGGGTAAAATACAATGGTTGTTCAAGTCAAAGAGGGACTTTTGATTGTGCAGAATAACAAAACACAAATATGAGAGTAACAACTACATTTATTTCTCTGTATAATCCCCTGCACTTATCCTAGCATTTCACTAGTGCTTGGATACTATCAGGTTTTCTCAGTACATTGGAGCTATGATCAGACTGAAACTCTGGCCTCCCAGGAACTCCTTTAATGGCTTAAACATGTCACAATGGCTGGGAAGGAGGTCAGGACAGTACAGGGATGTGGCAATAACTCCCTGCCGAGTTCCCGTAATGTGAAAGTGGTGTTGATGATTGTGTGTACAGTTCCCACAGACAGACAAGTCTCTCCACAAGTTGTTAACATTATTCATCATTTTTTCAAGGATCAGGTGTCCAACTTGTGAATGTTCAGGAGAACATTCATAGCCGAGACACCACGGCCGGAATCGTCATTCATGGACATACAGCCTTTTTTTAAAAAACCTTTGCACCATTCAGATGTTTTACTGAGGCTCATCACTGTACTGTGCTTGAAGCAGGGTTGGATTGGTAAACTGGCATACAGAGCATTTTCCCAGGGTGCTGCACAGTTGGCAAAATAAGAGCCCATCATGCCATGACAGTGGACCATAAGCTACAGTATAAGCAGAGCAATATATATATATTTTTTTTTGCACCAGCCCTCCACCCTTATTTTTCATCTCTCATGTCAAAATGGACAGACAAGCAGAAACTTGTCATACTAAGCAGAAAGGTGTGGCACGCAGGGATGGGAGAGGGATGTAGCCTATCCTATAGGGTGTTTGTATGTGCCTGCATGCAGGTTTTGAATGTCAGTGTGTAAAAAGTGCCTCAAGTAAATAAGTAGATAAATAAATACAATTAAATAAAATTCCCTAATTTACTTTAAAGAGTGAATCTCCCATCTATTCTAAATTCATTACACATAACGTGAAATATTTCAAGCATTTATTTTTGTTTATTAGAAAATTTAGAACATTTCCCAACAAATCAAGTAAATTGTAAATCCTTCTTTGATTGATCTTAGGAAATACTGATACTGGATCTTTGAGCTGCCTGGCGCAAATATGCCAGGGCTGATATTTTTTACTTCCGGTCCTTGATTTCTTCTGTAAATGTCAATCAGTTTTATGCTTTCATTAATGAGAAATTTCATCAGAAGTCCGAATTTGACTTAAACACCCCTTGTAAGTTAACTATGATAATTGCTGAATGATAAATCTGAAAATATGGAACGCCTGAGCATTGCAGACTGCACTTCTGGTTTCAGCTAGTTTTCAATTTTCATGTGTTTTTTTTTCAGTGGCAGCTTCTTCACTTTTTGCTCACTGACAGTGACAAACTAGTTTTGTTTAGATTATACTCTTGGCTCGAGGGTTAACGTGTTTCTCATGATCCTGAGCAAGGCCTACTTGCTTTGCTCAACTAATGCTTTACCGCATATTACATTTTAATGCGGCACAATTAATCTCATAAAAATCTAAATCACAATAATATTTTAGATATAACTTTAATAATACCGTACATTTTAAATACATTTTGAAAAACGTTTCGGGTGATAAATATTGCCAGTATATGTTCAAAAGTTTGGGGTCACTTTCTAACTCCATGATGGTTCCTGATTTTTATTTCTTTCTACATTGTAAAGGAATG
>JAQQZT010000004.1:9669696-9702601 GCA_030068275.1 Clarias platycephalus | reverse complement strand
ACCCGCCCGGGGAAAAAAAAAAAAAAAAAAAAAAAATATATATATATATATATATATATATATAAACATACATACTCACACAAGGACAGAGTAATTAATGGTAGAGGACGGGGTGGAGACAGTGGGAGGTGGGAAATTCTGTACTTGTTTTACGTCAAATGTGACACACATTTTGCTTTATAATCAGCTTTCAGTCAACTTTTAAAAGAAGTAATTATAAAGATAAAAAAACATAATTGCACATGCAAAGGATTCTATACAAAAAAAATTATAAAGTTATACCTTTCTGTGAACCATTGAATAAAATAAACCGTTTTGATCCTTGAGTTGCTTTGTAAAAGGAAGTGGTCTCTCCTTATGCCATGCAAAATACAGCCCCACTTTTTTCCCAGAGTACCTTGTCTGCGACCGGCAGCCATATTTATGGCAGCTCTGCTGGCATTCCTTCACCCACACACTACATATTTAGCAGGGTTTATTTTTGTAGCCATCTGGTGGGAGTTTGTGGAAAAACTAAAAAACTACACTGGAATCATTACCATTGACTTTTATGGAAGTGGTGATGGTGAGTCAAGCCCGCTGGAGAAATACTTTAATGCGTATGTGAGAAGCGGGGCTAAACTGACACAAAGAGCAACATCACGCACACCTCCTAGGTTTGAATGTAGACACTGCTTAAACATGGCTGAAATATACAGTACATTCTGTTATATATTAACGCAGATGGTGGATTTTAAGGTGCCCACATCCTTGACCACAAACATTCCAAGTCCAGCAAGAACCAGCGGTGCTTGGCAACTTTTCATGCAGGGAAACCCTTCCACCCACAGTCTTGAGACTGCATACCAAGAGCTGTGATCACTGGGAGTTCAGCAGGCCACAGCTGAAGACACGTGGACATGCTTTTACATCTGCTTCTGTACAGTCAGTGTGTCCCTACGGCCTCCTGCTCTCTAACATTAGATTTATGAGTTGATGAGCTTCATTTCTTAGAGGTGGTGGTGCATTGATTTCAACTGCACTTCAAAGCAACCAATGCTGTGTGCCATTACTTTAGGTTGATTTATCAAGGAAAGAAACCAATTATATAAAATTAAAGACATTTATAAAAGCTCACTAACTGTCAATGCAACCAATGAAACCACTTCAAAAGCAACTAAAAGTTTTTGTTGTTGTTGTTGTTGTTCATGCATGTAATAAACTGTCTTTCCAAAAATGTGAGTCAAGGGGCTAGGACCAAAGCCAGCTGAGGACTCTCGTTACACAAATAATCTGTTGCCCAGCAACACCAAATCTCCATTATCAGTTGAGACAGATTGAGAGTATCCGAGCGTGTATTTTAATCCAGAAGGAGCACAGGTTTACAAAGCCAAGGGGCTTTATTTACATTTGTTTGGGGATATAATTTAAAGGATTTGGCAACCATGTTGAGGAGTGTAGCCACTTTCTGACCTCTGAACTAACAGTAAGACAGCTACAATAAATGCTCTAGTGCTTGGCCTATATATAACCCTTTGCTTGATGGATTGAATCTATAGTGATGGTATAAGTGATGAATTATCCATAGTGCTTTCAGTTTAGTTGTTGTTTTATTTTTACACAGTCATCAAACATTTAACTCATTATCAAAAAGATAAAAATGATATCCAACCGATTACCTTACAATAGGAGTAGAGCTTCTATTGTACACATGAAATAGACACTCGACCCCCAGTAGGGAGACACAGCATCAAATTGTCCCTGTCACTGACCACCTGTCACTCCTTACAGCTAGAAAGCCACGTACCATGTACTATTTCTGAAGCAAACATAAAAGAACAGTGTTTATGGTTCATCAGGGTTTTATAACATTTTTGCAATTCCAGTAAGTAATCATGTACTTCCCTTTGAAAGCCTACTTTAAATAATACACAATACATTTGTGAGATATATGTAGGTCATAAGTGGTCATTATGCAATATCACAGATTGCCAGACATCAATACATGGAATTAAGGGAACAAGGGATTAAGCACATCAGAGCATGCCATTTTTATTAAAAAAAATAAATTCATTAATATATATATAAAGTGAAACTCCAATGAGACAATTTAGTTTCTATTATTAGTTAAAAACATTCTCGCACCAGCTGCTCCTCTCACTTCCTTATGATTTTGGTAAAGTAGGAAGTGCAATGTCTTTTGACCTGGAATGGCAGACGCTCCCAAGACCAACTGATTTATATATAATATAAATATATTATATGATATATTTTATATATTTTTTTTCATTTTATATAATATAGAGTATTATTATTTATTGCATTTATTGCATTCATATGACTTGTGCATGACATCATTCCTCTGCAGGGTCACTGGGAACATGGAACTTATCCCATGAATTTGGTGCACAAGTCAGAGAACACCCTGGATGGAGTGCCAGGCCATCTCAGGACACATGGACGAACAATTGGGAAACACCAATCACCACGTCTTTGGAAAGTGGGGCGAAACTGGAGTACCCGGAGGACCACCACCAAGCATAGGGAGAACACCATACACAGACCGGAGACTCAAAGATATGTGGTGGTGGTAGTGCTTTGTTCTTAACATTAAATCATTGTGTCTATGCATGACCTATTATTGACCTATTGACCTATTATTAATTAATATTTATTTTTTCACATTCAGTCCTCATTTCTTACAAGTATCTTATATACACACTCCAGGGTCAAAGTTCGATTCCTGCTTCAGGTCTGCGTGGGTTTCCTCCGGGTACTCCGGTTTCCTCCCTCAGTACAAAGACATGCAATGTAGGTGAATTGGTGTTTCCAAAGTCCCATACTGTGTGAGTGTATGTGTAAGTGTGTGTATGGATGTGCGCCCTGCGATTGATTGGCACCCCATCCAGGGTGTACACTGCTTAGTGTTCCAAGTTTCCTTGGATAGGCTCCAGGCTTCCTGGACCCTGTACAGGATACATGCTATGGAGAATAAAGAGATTGAGCAAGTGAGTGAGTGAGATGCTGCATCTTTAAATCTGCATCCTAATATGATTTCTGCTGTTAAACAAAGTTAAATACCGCTATTCCTATTGTGTGTTGTTGCCAAATTGCCAGTAATACGTGCTATTTTATATGACTATAGGTATATGATTTTTTTTTTTTTTTTTTTAAACACATAAAAAAAATTTTAGGACCGTCATTGTGCTTAATGAGCTCAAAGGACAAACTATGTATATAAGTTTTCAGATAAGCACAGTTTATACTAGCAATCATAAATTCTTAGGAAAACATTTGTAATGTTACAGTGATGTGCACAGAAAGTGTTTTTTTAAAGCACATTTTTTAGACTCTGGAGCAAAAAATTATATGATGTCAGGCTTATGTAATTTACACAATCACCAGAATAAATTGCTCAACCATGAATTGTTTTGCCTAAGACGTGTAAATATGTCATTTTTTGTCTCTACAGCTGCATTTGCGTTCTCTTTTCCACCACTGAAACCTGCATGACAGTGGTGTGGAGGTGTATTTTTAGCTGAAAAATGATCACCTTGAGTCATGTAATCAGCTGGAGATAAATAGGGGGTGTGGTGTTTCTGTAGCTAACTGAGTGTTTACATAAAGGGCGGTGTCTGTTTTAGAGACTTCACATTTCCACTGACCCTAACCAATGATCTTTAACTTTAAAATTTTGTGTTAGTGTTTTCTTTACTTTATGAAAATACAGGATTTATAATGTAATGTATAGGCCTTATACTGTTACTATAGTTATGACTAAAATAAAGTAAGAAGGAGATTTAAGGCAGAAATGTTATATAATGAGTGTGTGTGATGTACAGTATATATAAAACTTTAAAGTTAATATGGTCTATAATGTCTAATAATATTAATAATAATAATATGCAATAATGTATTCGGTTGTCTGCGATGGACTGTCACCCCATCCGGTGTGTACTCCATCTCGTGCCATAAGTCTAATGGGATAGGCTCCAGGCCCCTGTGACCGTGTATAAAGCAGTATAGACGATGAGTGAAAGTGAATGAGTTTTAGGGGTTTTTTTTCTCTCTCATCCCGTTAAATGTCATAGTAAATGTGTAAGTAAGCTTACCTTAAATGAGATCTGTGGCTCTTGATCCTTGATCCGTATTTAAACTAACATCCATGAGCAGGTTTTGCTCTGTATTAAGCATTACAAAAAATATTCTGTCATGATAGATCCATTACACGATATACTGTAAGAGAACTACACACTGATGCTGTTCCCAAAATGCGACTTGGCATCCACTCTTTTTTTTACTGGCTGCAATGAAGAAGGAATATATCCTTCTCAACTCACTTACGCTTGCAGTATTCCACACCCACAAAAACACAGCATCATTAGAGAACAAAAGAGGCATGACCAAGCAACATGAAACAGTGCACCATTTAATAATTAATGCGATTGAAAGAGTCCATCTGCAGTGTGTCACCACAGCTCATTCCTGAAAAGTAATTGCCATAGTGAAATACATCTGCTTAGCGAATTACCCTCTTCAGGCATTGCTTAACAAGTTTATATGCTGCTCATGAGTAAAATTTCAATTCAGTTCAATTTTCATTTAAATCCACTTTTATTTTTATGACATTTTTTTAAAACAGTAGATATCATCCAAATCTTTACAGATTTCCCAATGTAGATTTACTGTAGATCCCTAATGAACCAGTCACACTAAGGCAAAACACTTGAGATGACATAAAGAAGAAAACATCAGAGAAACCAGACTCCAAACAGAACCAATCATCTTCTGACACCAAACGGGGGAGTCCAAACCATTCAAATTAGTCATTCCTTTCGGAATTCAAACTTAAACAGTGTCCACCCACATAGCAACTGTGACATGTGTTTTGAGTGGATGTAATTACGTTGGTCCAACATTGCGCCAACAGACTTTGAGCAGAATGACTGTATTTCAGTAGCTGAAAGCCTTTGAGCATCATCATTTGTAGGTACAAATCTACAACATTCAGGAAGCATTAGTCTGTTTTGGGAAGTGCGAATGTTTAGGGTGTCCATTAGGGATCATCCAGAGAAGCTGATGAGCCGTAAATACAGGGTCACTGGTTCGCTCTCTCTCTCAAACGCACTCATTCTTTTTACCGCTTATCTTGTAGAGGATTTGGGACATTAGGCGGGATGCACACTAGTGATGGGAAGTTTGGATCATTTTAGTGACTCGGTTCTTTGAACAGATCTTTTTTTGAGTCATTTAGTTCATTTCGTTCTTTTGATCAGAAATAAAATAAAATGCTACATTTTCAATAAACAGACCCCCAACACGTCTACATACACAACTTTTGGCTATAGTCCCAGTAAGGAAAATATTGCAATGCAGCTAAGGACATATTATGATAAACAGAATGAGCAGCTCACCTCTCATATCTTTTGGTCCGAGTCGTTCGTTCTTTTACGCTGTTAATGTCTATGAAAGTCATGTGACAAAAGAATGAACGATTCGGACCAGAAGATTCATGAGAAGAAGAACCACTCAATTCTGTTTCCTGTACATGACCTACTGACCTAGTCATATGAAAAGATAAAAGAAAATAACTAGTACTTCAAAACAAGTTTTAATAACAGTTTAAAACAAGCATGGCATGAGATTTGTAAATGACTGTGTGCTGGCAGGTTTACCGTTTCCCGTTTCATTAAGTGCTTTGGAGCATGTTCTTTATTATGGCATACACTGACATTATTCACAACCATTTGTACTTTCTCTTGCCCTGAGTGAGCAATGATTAAAAGTACTCCCCAAGGAAACTAGAAGTCAATAACAAATAATATAAACTCATTCATTTAATTATTCCCAGAAGTCATAAAAGAATAGCAAAAGCCCAGCACCTCACTGAGAATCCCCCGGATGTCTCCCTGGTGCCTGTCACAGGCAATATAGTTCAGTACAGAGCAGAAATGCCTCATGCAAATGTGTCACAAATCTACACACAGGTGGCCTGTGTGTGTCTGTTCCAGACAGAGTGCTAATAGTTTCTGTGCCAGACATTTTGTTAACCAAATTCAAAAAGAAAGCAGGGGGTTTGTTTTTGTTGCTCCTATGGAGCCAAATACACTCGTTCCATCTCTCCTTGTCTCAGCAACAAACATACAAATACACAACCTGAATTCTCATCCTCAAGTAACACTGCAACATTCATTAGTCAACGACCAGGGGCCTCTTTTACAGTCAGGAAAGATGAACTGAGAAATTGTGTTCGTTACCCATGCCCATGGTGATAAGAGCAATTCCTATTGTTCAAATTGAAAACATACTATTATTGTTGGTCAGTGAAAGAATTTAGTTTTTTCAGACACAAATCTCACTTTTTTTTGTGGAGTACCACAGGGCTGTATGCTAGCCCAAAAATTCTGCATAAACAGCATGAATCAAATATCTAACAAAATGTCCATATTGATATCTAATCTAACCAAACATGTTTTTGCAAATGGTGCCATAGTGGTTAGCACAGTGATCCTACCCCTTCAGGGTCGAGGGTTTGAGTCCTGTCTTTGTGCGTGGATTTGCATGCTCTCCCAATGCTTGGTGGGTTTCCTCCCTAATTGGCATTTTCAAATTGTCTCTTGTGTGAGTGTGCATGATATTGCCCTGCGATGGATAGGCACCCTGTCCAGTGTGTCTCCCAGTGATTGTTCTTTGAAAATTCAATATTGCTTTGCAGCAGCAAAGTCCATGATGCCTCATTTAATTCAGAGCTTGGGTTAGTCTGCATGGAGTTTTGTGTTTGCTTGGTGTCCCTGTCCTCTGAGTTTGCGAGGCTCCAGAAAATATGCCAGTAGATGGATTGGCCACCTGGTGAGTATGCATGGTGTCCTGTGGTCCAGTCCAGGGTGTATTCCTGCATCACACTCAGGGTTCCCAGGTCATGGTAAAGCATAGGCATCTAACTGTGAGTATCAGGTCTGTTTGTGTGATTAGGCCTGCAAATGATTACACAATGTTCTGACTGTTTATTTACAGCCTTATGACTGCATAACTTATCTGTAACAAATAATATGAATTTAAAATGGTTGCTTTATAACCTTTAGCCTGGACTTGTATTTCTGCATTGTATTATCAGATTCAGGAATAATCAACTTTTTCAATACGTCTGCCCTTGCCTCCATGCCATCTGGGGCCATCTGTGCTGCTATAGCAATGAAAATATTAAGACTGGGGTCTCAGGCTGGAGATGCATGTGTGTGTCTGTGTGAGAAAGTGTGTAAGAATGTATCATTCACATTGCACAGATGGAGGCAGTCCACACGCCACCCCAGACCCAAGGCATGCAATGTCCAAGCAGCTTAACTTGGAGCATCATGAAACACGTCTAAACACTCAATATAACTTGCTCATAAAAAGTCATAAACGTTTCGATCACTGATAAAGCAATATAACTGGCATGTGGAGTTACTTCCTGCTTGAATTTCCTGAATTGTGTGAGGCGAAAATCCCTTTTAATGCACTCCAGCTTGACATTTTCCTACATGAGTTTTCACACGTACATCTTATAGTGGCATGCAAGCTTTCACTTTTTACATTTATTATTGTCTAGCACTTGGCATCGTGGCTTTGCAGTTTGATTGACAGGCTGGCTTGTCACTCATCGAGATCAGAGGTCATAACCATGACGCTCAAGGGGCCTCTTTTCCAGTCAGGAAAGATCAGCTGGGAAATTGTCTTCATTGCCCTTGACTGCATTCCCAGCTCAATTGCTATGTCACCCCACAAATACCACACACTTCCCAGAAACATTTTCCCTTATTACTAATAAATGTCTTTTGGAGATGGAGTGGGACACAGGTGATGGATATTTTAAAAAAAGAAGACAATTTTCACCTGCTGTTTTAGCCTTTCCAGCTCCGCCTTGCACATCTATTAAAAGACATTAAGGAGCAAGCAGACCAACTTACCCTCCAGGAACAAGTCACTTTATTTTCAGCCGTCAATATAGAGCACAGATAGGTGGGTGCTAAAGTGGTCCAGCAGTCTTCTACCCCCAACAACCTGGTCATTTATTCTGGGTGGAAGGCTGGATTAGTTTACGGCTGCAGGGTCAGTTTGCATTTTGCCATGTCTGTAAATATTAAACTAAGCTGAGCTCCTTCTTCCTGCAACGGCTCTTTTATTGTTGAGCTTCTAGGACAGACGCAGTTGTGCAGAATGAAAGTCACAAAAATAAGGAGAAATACTTCAGAAAAAGTAACATAATTAGGCGTTATGTACGTCAAGGGATTTCTCTGATATAATCACATTGCTTTTGATATTTTTTTCTCTTATGATTTCCTCTGGGGTCTGTTTGTTTTACTAAAAAGTGTTGTTTGCTCTTAATAGTTAATCTTCTCTGCAAGCCCTGTGTCTCATACATATTAAATCTGAACGTTTTATGATTATGTCTCCCAAGATACAAATATGGGACGACAGACCCTGGCACACATTGAAAGTAGAGTACATGCTTTGCCTAGTGAGTAAATAATCTGTATTCCACTTTTCTACCTCCTTTTTGACATTTTTATCTTATCTTTATCTAAACCATGGAGAATATTCCCATTACCAAGGCTGCTGCATGAGTAGTGCGTTGAGTACCCAGAGGAAACCCATTAATTACAGGGAGAACAGGCACTATTTGGTTTGGACCCCCTGCCCAGGAGTTGTAAGGACTTTTAGGTGATGCCCCGTGCAGCCATTCGGACAAACTAACAATAAATATTACATTTATTTTTAATACTTTAATGAAAAAATGTTGCAGTCAGTTGCTGCCTGAAGTGTTGTTGGATAAATACTCATGGACCTGACTGTTAATGAGTGTTTAGAGTAGAAAGAGAACAGCTATATGCGGTATAATTCTCTGGTGGTTAAGATAAATTCCCTATTATTTGTTTATACATTTGTAAATGTATCATATAATATAAAAGGTTGTGTTTCAAGTTCATTTAGATTTAATCACTGAGTTTGAAATCACTGTATGTGCATAGTCTCAAAGTATCAAAACAGGTGAAAATTTTAACTAGAATAACTTGCCTGGTAATTATAAAATATTAAGACATGCAGTATAATTGTTAGTCACTCTTGGCAGATTTAGTAGTTTAAGGTTACAACATCTCATTTTCATGGTCAAAGTAAAATGGTACCTACTAGTGTTTGTCAAAAAGAAAATTCTGTACAAGTAAAAAGTTAAATCACGGATATCTGCAATCTGCAAATGCTGTTATACAATTGAGACAGAATAAACCTGTATTGTTGAGAGTTAAGTGTTTTCTTCAAACAAACGGCCCCCAACAATGGTAGCTTGAAGATGCTGAGTGAGGATGTAACTGAATGCTCATCCCTTTAAACCCTTGACTAATTAAGGTAAATATTGAATAAATAGTTTGAATCAAAATAAAAAATGATATGAGAGGTCATTAAGGACATTGCTAATACATGTCTAGCCAGTTGCTTATCATCCTGCACCTCATGCTGACTCGAATTAAGCCATCCAATCAAATTAAAATACACTATGTGATTTAAGAGGGGTATTTTGGAGAAAGTCATATTCATAAAGTGGAAATTAACAGGCTTGGATGCTAGACACAAATTTAAATTGGAAGCCTGAAATAAATAGCTTTGTGAGCTCTTGCTGGCGATGAGCGCAACATGCCAGTGCGGAAGTGGCAGAGGGTGCAGCCATTTTAAGGCCACCTCCTGGCATGTGCTGACGGGAGCAGGGCCACTGGAGCTCTTGATGTCTTGGCAGAGGGTATTATGAAATGGACTGAATGACACAGGTTCCAAATATGGATCCAGAAGGATGAAAGCCAAGTGAACCCTCTAACCCCAGCTACTAACTAGCTTGTGTTTCATCATAGCAGGGTGGAATTGAATGGTTTGTGTGGTTTGTAAAATTTGTTTTAATATTGCTTCATCACTACTGGATAGCATACAGTAGATGGAAAATACTTCTCTAATGCATCTAAGTTTCTTCAGTTCCACCTGCGCGGTCTATGCATAAGACACCATCCCTACACGTTTGTGTGCAATGATGCATGGGTTTGTGCTTCACAAATATATAGGATATAGTAGGTCCCATTTATCAAAATGCATAGAATAAAAATATATATGTTTAATTCAATCACAGGGGAATCTACACAAGAACTGTAAATTTTACATATATTAAGAAAATTTCTAACCCTAACTCTAACCCTAATCTCATCAAACCTCCATTGGTTAGTTTAAAATTGCATAATTGGACTGAATTACTACAATTTGTCAAACAAATTATAAAAATTATGTTATCGAGTTTAAAGGTTGAATATCTTACTATTTTGTAACAACTTAATATCTGTATCAGAGTGTATCTGTTATTGTTCCAGCTTAAACACCCCTCAGATAATGCATATCTCAAACTCTCTTTGTCACTCCATTTTTAAACATGCCATTTTAGTGTCTTAAAGAACTACTGGCAATCCCCACACCACCACAGAATGGCAAAGCACACCTAGACTGCTAGAATTTAACTACTATTTTATTGCTTTCTGCTCTGTGAGTTTCACTAAAGGCAAATCAGTTGTATCATGCATGAGCTAGGTGAATTATGGATAATTGGCATTTATTAACATATGTACATGAGTACCAAGGAAGTCAAAATGACCAAGACTTTTGCAAATCCGGCCTTCAAGCAGAAAAGCAGAGGATAGTCTGGCTTTTTTGCAGGCCATGGCCCTCCACTCCTTGTTCTCTTATGTGGTCCTGCATTAGCAAAGGCCTGCAAAGCCTTATTATGGCTAAGGATTAGCCAAATATAAATAGTTAATTCAGACACAAGTTCTGCACAAGCGTGGCTCAATTTTTAACTAGTGGTAAGCCTAAAATTTAACCAGGGTTTCATATCAAAACTCAGCATGGGGTCTGCTAAATATAGCCTTAAAGAAGCCCTAGATGCAGATGATTTGCTGCTTTTGATTTAAGAAATCAATACAAGTCTAGTTTCCTCTGTCCTCTCAGTGCAGGCTTTTGCCTACTTTGTACGTGATTGATAAACCCTGAGCACTGCCAGATTCCAGCAGCTATATAAATTTTTGTGTACTTAAAGCAAAAAAGAAACAGAAGACACTGCTGTGCTACATTTTTTTAAAGTCAGCCTTGCAGATATCGCTGAGCCAAGGTCCTCTTGTAATAGAAAACACCCTGACGTTATCCTCACTCTGAGAAATGAAGCAGTCATTAGTGGCATTGCTTAGCTTTTAGATATTCATATGTGAGCCTGTCCTAAATATGTGTCTCACTGTTCCCTCGAGATAACACTGTCCGTATTATGTAGCACCCCTTAAACAGGTGCTCTGTTCTAAGTTTGTGTGTGTGGGTGTTCTTTAGAATGAAACTGAGAAGGCGATATTTCAATACATGCAGCAGAACAACTTAGACTAATGATGAAAGCCTCTGTGAAGGATTCCTCACGCACTCTCGCACAAGGCATCAACACATTATCACAGGCATCACAGAAGAATAGCCTTCTGAACTGTGAGTCCTTGTGCTCCAGTGGTATCTTGCTGCGTAATTAAATCTGTACAGGAATAAATTCGTCCTTTGCAATAAAAAAATCTGTGTTATAATAAACTGCTGGACACTTTAGTGGAAACATGTTTACACTGTGTTTTCACTTTAGTGGAAACGTGTGAGGTTTTACAATCGGCCAATGATGCGACAGCAGCGCAGTGCATAAACTCAGTACATGTACAAGTTAAGAGTTATATTTAACGTTCAAATCAAACATCAGAATGAGGGAAAATATGATATCAGGGCGTCTGACAAGAGTATTGTTGTTGGTGCCATACAGGCTGGATTGAGTATTTGAGAAATACCCTGGGGTTTTCACACCACAGAAACAGTTAAAACAGAACAGAAAAAAATATCCAGCAAGCAGCAGTTCTTCAGGGTCAGACTTGTACATGGAGGGGAGGCATTGGAAAATCTTATAACCACTCATTATACCAGCAATGAGCCGAAATGCATCTCACACACAACTGGCCAAATTTTGAAGCAGGAGACTACATCTGCTCGTGTCAGCCAGAGGGGAAAAATCAATCTGCTAATCAATTAACCATGCTACTAAAACTTTGGATTTTGAGAGAATATAGGAGGGTTGTATAAATAATAATCCTTTAAAATTCCAGGACACTGGATATGTGGCCTATATGTTTATTCATTTGTCCAGTAAATAAAATGTTATTTGCCAACATCAGTTAGAAATGTAGGTTACGGACTTAAAATCAAGGGATGTCCAGTTAAAGCCTGTCCTGAATCACTACATTAATTAACGGCTATAGTTACCAGTGTACTGAAGGTAGTGTTCTTCTGAGAAGATTAGTTGCTCAGCCCAAAGTGAACCCTTGATATGCTGAAGTGGCATTTCACTTAGCATTTAGCAGCAGCCTGTGAAATCTGAACCTGTCTAAAGAATGATTTGTCTTATACACCACAATTAGCCATCTTCCATGAAACATGTAACAGCAGGTTGAAAAAGCAGCACACACACCTCGACGATGCAGCAGATGTCTGCCTGGGTGTGTCGGTGCAAACTTTTGTTTAGTTTTTGTTGTTAATTTTATTTTGTTGCTTTAGTTATCGGGTTACTTTACTTTACATATGTATGTATTCACCACAGGTTTATTCGCTCCTTATACTGTATATACCAAATACATTGAATAAGAAGGTGCGTCAAATGTTTGGACACACCTAAATTCACTGTTCAATGATTTATTGTTTACATTCTAGAACAATACTGGATTTTTCTAAACTATGAACTAACACATATGGAGTTATGTAATTGAGTAACAATGACAGTCAGTTGTTATTTTGGGACATGAAGGTCAGCTGTTCTGGAAGAGTTCTTGGAAAAACAGTACTGTATTGTCCAATACATTTGCAAAACTCATCAAGTCCCATGATGAAACTGTCTCTCATGAAGACCATCCCAGAAAAGCAGGAGATTATTGCATATTTTCGATGCCTTCAGCATTGCTTTACACTGTAGAAAGAAATTAAAATTAGGAAAGACCATGGAATTAGAAGGTGTACAAACTTTTGACTTGTAGTTTGTGTATATGTATCTGAACAGTTGATATTGAGCTGTGTCTGCTACTTATGCTCTTCATAACGGTTTTAATCTGAGGTGATTTTTGAGGTCTAGCTGTTTTAGCTGGTTTAGCTCTTTTTGTTCTAGCTGTTGTAGCATGTAGGGAAAAAATTATCCAAACTTCAAACTTATGTCCAAACTTTATATATTTAGTAAATTATAAGTAAGTATTTGTGTGTAGTACTTCCTGTGTTTGATCTAATTGAACTTATGTATGTTTTCATGTAGCACATTGCTAAGATAAATTCTTAGCATGTAAACACCTACTTGCAAACAAAAACGCCTGATTCCGAATATAGATTGTATGACTTTCCAGGTATTTTGCTGCCACCTAGTGGCAATTGTTTTACATAGCATCATCTGGGCAGCTGTAAAGGGTAATTTAAAAAAAAAAAAAAAGAGAGAGAGAGAGAGAGAGAGAGAGAAGAAGGCGGTGACGCCGTCTAGTGGCTGGGTGGATTATAACAATTTTATCATAATTATTTTTTTATCAGGATTTTAAAATAAAATAAAAATCCTGATAAAATGGTAAATTATTATTTTATTAAAATTATTATAGTCAATTATTGTGGAAGGATAATGAATAATCCTGGAAATGGATTCTTAAGGTTTCATCCTTATGTTGTTACTTCCAGCTTTTTCCTTGCTTTGTTTTTCTCTGGTTCGCTCATTAGAGAAATACTAATTCATATACAGATTTACCTGTGCTTTATACACTTTCTTTTATTTATGATTATATGCAAATTACATTGATTTCAATAATAATAATAAAGTGCCATGGATGTACTGTTTGAATCTCTGGAATCGAAAAATTTATTCCTGGGCCTAGTTTCTCAAATGCGTTCATTGTGACGATCGCTATATTACTTAATGATGGATCTCTGCAGCAGTTCTTTTGAGGAAACTCAGTCTTGTGTGTTTATCTCAGCCTCCTGCTACAAAACTAGGCTGCATTAGCTTTATAATATCAAATCACTTACAGGGTTCTCAAAACAGCCTTGTTCCAGTTTTATTGAACCGCAGTGTCTGTCGGTTAGATTTAATGCACTCAGACTGCCATATCTCTACACAGGAATGAAAGGAATGCTTGGCCATGGCAGGAGGCAGGCAGTGCAGGGGTCGCTGGGGGCTAGGTAATGGCTCACCATCTAACTGGAGCGTGAAACCAGGAGTTTGAAGCACAGCAGGGGAGCAAAAAGAAATCATTCTGAAGTGCTTGTTTGCTTGATTAGTGCCTAGAAGTTTAGGCCTTGTATGAGAGGATATTCTAAGTCAATGGGTAAAGGAAGCGTCAGAGAGTGTGCCTTCATGAATACAAGAAAAAGGACTAATTTCTGTCTCCCTGCGGCCACTGTGTTCTTCCTCATTTTCTTCGCTTGGCTTGGCAGGCGCTCTTTATATTTCACAGTCGTGACAGGTTTGCCTCATTGTTGCAGGCTATATATCAGAAGACAGTCAGACAAACATGCAGTGTGTTAGTGTGCTTTAGCTCCCGTGCCCGCCTCTGCTCTGAAACGCTGGATAAGAGCCGAGGCTTTACACAGCATACTGCACCCCGGGGAGATACCTGCATGGCCAGCTTTAATGTATGCGCAAGCAGGGCTAAGCTTTGCCTCGCTTTCAAGGAAGTTATACTGTATTTTTTTTGTGTGAAACCAAGAATAAGAGCAAAACAGAACATATGGATATGAATTTGAAATATGCGCCATAATTGGTACATATGACACTGGTCCTTTGGTGGTGTGCTGTGGTGTCTGGCAACGGGACATTGGCCGTGGATCAGAGGGGTGGGACCTTTGTGGATCGGACTTGTTTATCTGGTGCGTTCCATGGGTCCTCGATCGGATTGGGAACTGGGCAGTTTGGAGGCCAGGTCAACAACCTTGAACCCTTGGCCTGTTAAGCCTGTTGCCGGCTGTGATATGCTGGGTGTTTTGGTACGTTTCTGAAAGTGTAACGTCTAGATTTTACACACATTGGAGCTAATTATGCAAGCCTGCTTTACAAAAATGTCAGTTCTACTGTACATCTTCAGTAGTGATTGACCAGGCACAGATAAAATGCGATAATAATGCAATACAAAAGTAGGTATAATAATTATGAACCAGGTTGACTTTCTCAATCATTCATTTTTAAACTAGACACTAATGTAGAAACAAATATTGTCCAGACAAAGTACAAATTAGACAAATGAACCAAGGCAGAACTGAACATTTTGCATTGTTTGTGCCGAGTGCAGCTTGTTTGGTAATTGCCTTTCAGTAGACACGGCATGATTATGCACCTGAAACACTTGACATAAAAACTGTAATAATAAATGGTGTCTGATTACCAGTCGGTACATCTGACTGTTATTTTGGGACATGAAGGTCAGCTGTTCTGGAAGAGTTCTTGGAAAAACAGTACTGTATTGTCCAATACATTTGCAAAACTCATCAAGTCCCATGATGAAACTGTCCCTCTGGACAGATTTTATTTGCCCCAGTTTTATATGTAACCAAAGAATTTAAAAAAGGAAAAACATTTTTAGATTTACATTTTTATTTACTCATAGACAGTGTTGGGTGTAACGCGTTACAAAGTAGAAGTTTTCATTTTCTCCAATGGAGAAGTACTCTGACTAGTTACTTTTATCAGAAAGTAACGCTGTAATGTAACTGATTACTTTAAAAAGTAACGTCCCCCAATACTGCTCATGGAGCAAAACGTCAAGAAGAAAATAGAACCAAATTCTTTCATATTTTCAAGATGTAAACTAACAAAAAACAAACCACCAAATTCCAGTTCATGATTATGTAAGTAACACACTTTTCTTGCTTTACCCAAAAACAAGCAATCTCAGGCATCTTTATTTTTTTTTCAGGATACCTGCCTGTTTAAAAGTTAGCACCAGGCTGCTTTTAAAGCCTTGGTCAGAAAGTAAAGTACGTATTTGTTATTCTGTTAACACCAATACACTTATACACGGAGCTGAATAGAACAGAAGGTCCTGATCGAGCGTCTCTCACAGGGCATTGTGTCTGACTCGACAGTCTACATTGATTTTGCTGAGAGAAAAAAAAACGCAAAGGCAAATAATTACTGTCTTTTTAGTGACATTGATGAAGAATCTTTGCTGCAGTTGCTTCCCTTCCTACTCACCCTGTTGTCTCTTAACAAGCTGCAGACTGAAAGCCTCCTACACAGATACGGCCTAGACATAAAGACCTCCTGGGGCTAAAGAGTCTAAAATGATATGAGAGAACATCATGAAGACCTAGGATGTATCAAAACAATTCCAGGACAAAGATTCTGGAAAAGTGTCTATCTCGGATAAGTTATCTCAGACTTTGAAGATCCTGAAGCACACAATAAAATCCATTAGAACCATCCAACAAAAGTCAGTCACTGGGGGAAGATTAGTCATAGACTAAAGGATTAGTCAGAGGAGCAACCAAGAGGTCAAGGATTAGATCCCCAGCTCACATGGGAATAGCTGTTCATCATGCAACTCAGGCTTTATGGGAGGGTATGCGAAATTCTGTTTCCAAATACAAGCGTTCTCATTGTGACTGACCATTCCCACTGTCAAGCATGGCGGTGGTAGTGTCAGGTTAAGTGTTACCCTTGACCTCAAATTATTTCCTTTTCCTACCATTTCAATATTACAAGCTTTAACAACATACACCAATTAGCCATAACATACAATTAAAATGCAAACCTAAGCCCAGTATTGTGTAGATCCCCCTGGTGCTGGTGGGGTAGCTCTGGCCCCTCGGGGCATGACTCCACAAGACCTCTGGAGTTAGTTGTGCCTGGCACCAGGACACTACTGATGGATCCTTCGGTTGCTGTCAGTTGTGGTGGTGTTGGGGAATTTGGAGACGAGATCAACAATATAAATTCTTTGCCTACTATGCCCTGTGCATGGCAGGCTGTGATGCACTGGGTGTTCTGGTATCTTTCTGTCACAGCCAGTATTACCGTTTTCTTTCTTCAGGAAATTGTGCTACATTGGCTTTTTTTTGGAGGGATCAGACCAGACGGGCTTGTCAGTTCACCTGGCTGTGTTTTGGCGGATTGTTGTGTAAGGGGTCAAAACTTCTACAAGCCACTGTAACCATTCCCTCTAAAAGTGCATCGGGTCACAATCAGCATGAAACACAGAAATGGAGCTCCCGATACAGAAAGATCTCCTGGGGCTGGATCATAAATGGATGAAATTATATATATAATTATGTAACAGTGTAGAGTTCTGTACCAGAAACTCTCTCTGCTGACTACTCAGCTCTCCTGTAATGATATTTCCTACTTCTGTCACAGTTTCCAGAGGTGGATTAAACGCTGTCCCATGTGTCTCTTTGCGGCAGCAGTCAAGTAGATGGAATTTGTATGAGTAGTATTAACACAGCTGTGGAATCAGTCACTTAATTATGATTTATTTCTTTTAACAAGATCTCCCCCTACATAGCTATCGTATAAGAGAGAAATTGTAGAATTAAACTATGGGCAATTATACTCAGTGGTGAGAAGGAAGACAGCATTATTTACCCGTGAAATACAGTAGTAGCTTTTCAAGGGTGTATTCAGAGCAGACAGAGGGCAAAGGAATGCTTTGATGACGATGAAAATGATGTACAGTGACTGGCCTAAGTAACCACCAACCTGAATTTTTCCACATTTTGAAGTGTAACTAATTGAAATCGTTTTCTCCAAATGTCCCTATTTACCTAATCACTGACGTTTAGTGGACATTTTTAAATAATGGATTTAATGGTCCTCACTGGTAACATCTACCGTCTTCCCTTAAAAAAGAAAAGTCACCACTTCAAAATGGACAAATTACTGACCTGTATCAAACTAATTGAGGAGATCTGCTGAACTTTCACTTTCATGGAATAAATGTGCTCAGATGGAGCTTACTAAAAGGCTTAGTGAAGATACTGTATATGGAAAAAAAACTGACAGCAGAAATCCCAGCTATTTTAAATAGTGAAAGTAAGAGCATTTTCACAAGCATAATGTGATGAGGACTCATAGGACTAGGATTAGTGGCCATAAGAAGACCTCTTGTTTGTGAGACTAAAACACTTCAATTTGTAGGGAGCATAAAGATTGGACCTTGGAGCAATGGAAATGTAGGTCATTTGGTCCGATGAGTTCAGATTGACCCTATGCCAGTGTGATGGGTGCATCAGGTTAAGAAGGGAAGCACTCATCATACACGGTACAAGCCTCTGAAAGCAGTGTTATGATCTGCGGTTGCTTCAGTAGGTTGGGCCGAGCCTCATCTCTGGAGTTTTATCCATGGTGGAACAGTATATTCCAAAATTCAATTTCTGAAAATGTTCTGGGAGCTTGTGGAATCCATTTCACACATGAATTCAAAACCATACCGTAATCAAATCCAAAGGCCATCAACGAAATCTGGAATGAAATGTGTGACTTTTTTTTCGGCCAGGCTGTGCATATTTATGCATTTATTTGTTAAGCTTTATCTTCATGATGCTGTTCCTTTAGATATTTCAGTCTTCTCTTATTCATCTTTTGATTTTACCACAAGCAACAACAAAAAAAAGAACTATCCTTGCTGTTCTATTATTTTCAGAGGGGGATGTGGTGTGTGAAAGTCCACTTGACTGAAAAAGAGGCCAACGTTTTCCAATCATAACCTTGCTCTCAAGCTACATGCCTGTTCTCAGTGTTGTGGAGGTGTTTTGGGGAAGGTGTAGGACGAGTCATGGTGATGCTCGGAACTTGCTTCCCTTGTGGGTTGCAGAGCTCCACTGTGCGCTGCATCAGGGAACTGCCTAACCCCTGCGGCACAGGTAGCACGGTTTCTAGCTGTAACAGGTGATCGGAGTTGATATGTGGCAGAGCGGCACGGTAAGGCAAGGGGGAGTTAAGGAGCTGATGACAAAGGTGCTCCTCAAAGCCTGAAAATGGTTCAAGCAAATGTGGATTGTTTGAGCAGGGGAGGAAGCTTTCTTCTATAAGACACTGAAGAGCTCCTCTGTTCAGCACCTGTTCTCTCTTCAGCACAGGCCTCACAGGCTGACACACCTACACGTTATGTCTGCTGTCTTTCATCAAGTCGGGAGTGATGGGGTACACGCCCTGTACCACTGGACTCTGGAATGTGATTCGGGGACCCAGGGGCATTTTGTTAGTGGAGGATGAGTGCAGGAGATTGTAGCTTGATTTTATATTCCATGTCTTTTCAGGAAGACAGCTCTCACTATGAGGCTGCCGGACTGGGCGAGGATGCTGAGTTGAACCCATTTCTGCTTTGTCTTGCCTTAAGAAAGGAAGAATAAACAGGACAGCATTAAAATGCCATTAAGCATTAAGATATGGAGGGTGCATTTAAAAAAAAAAAGGTTTAAATTAAACACTAAGTAAGACAACGGTGCAGTTGGATTCTGTGTGTGCGTTTCCGCTAACTTCATCCCTTTCTTACTACCTTCCAGCGGTAAGTTGATTGGCCACTACCAATTGATCACTAGGTGTAAAGTCATGCATTGTGGACTGATAAACTCCTGCCTCATAACCAGTGTCCTTATTCTTGAGATAGGCATTGAATTTAACCAAGGTCTTAACCAGGATAAAGAACTTACTAAAAATGAATGAATAAATAATGTACTGTACATATATATACATTCAACAGCCATGTCCGTGCTAGTACAAGGACCTATTGGACCTAATTTTAATCTGGAACTGCCTTAATACTTCCATATTGACATTAGAACCTCACACAGTTGCAAAGCCTTGGTGCAAATCTCCAATTGCACCACCTCCCAAAGGTGCTCTATTGGATTGAGGTCCGGTGACTCTGGAGGCCATTTGAGTACAGTGAACTCATTGTCATGTTTAAGAAACCAGTTTGAGATGATTTTTAGCTTTATGACATGTCCATCTCTTTATGATGCAATGTCCTGTGGTCATAAAGCAAAGCAACAGTTCCCAATCGAAACAATGTCCATTTAGTACTAAGGGGCCCAAGGTGTGTCAAGAAAATATCTCCCACATCATTACACCAGCAGCAGCAGCAGCAGCAGCAGCCTGAACTGTTGATATGATGCAGGATGTTGTTTATGCCAAACCTACCGCCTACCATCTAAATATTACAGCAGACATCAAGACTCATCAAACCTGGCAATGTTTTTCCTATCTTCTATTGGTGAGGCCATGTGGATTCTACCCCCAGGTTCCTATTCTTAGCTGACAGGAGTGGCACCTGGTGTGCTGTTGTAGCCCATCTACTTCGAAGTGTCCAGAGATGTTCTTCGGTATACCTTGGAAGTAACGAACTGTTATTTGAGGTACTGTTGCCTCTCTATCAGCTCCTGGGTTTTCTCCTCTGACCTGAAGGCGTTTCACCCAGAGAATTCCACCAACTGGATATTTTTGCTTTTTTAGACCATTCTCTACAGATCCTAGATATGTGAAAATCTCAGTAGATCAACAGCTTCGGAAATAATCGCACCAGCCTTTCTGGCGCTAACATTCATGCCACATTCCAAGTCACTTAAATGACCTTTAGTACCCATCCTGATGCTCGGTTTAAACTTCAGCAGATCATCTTGACCATGTCTACATGCCTAAATGCATGTAGGTCCTGTTATGTGAATGACTGGTTAGATATTTGTGTTGTAAAACATTTGACCAGGTGTACCTACTGTAATGAAGGGGCTGTTGAGTGTATAATCCATTTACTTTATTATTGCCTTGGCAAACTAGTTTTTTTGCCTTTCAGGAAAATAATGTTAGAATTCTCTTTTAACTCGTATTGTTAACTTGCTAGTTCACTTTTTCCCAAACATTTATTTAATTTGATAGTGACACTTTAATTTTATTTTAATTTATTTACTCTCACTGCTGTGGAAGCTGATAGTTATGGAAATATGTATGCTCTTCTTATTATGCTCCTCTTATGTTGTCTCGTTCACCCTTCTCTTCATTTCAAACTTTCTCGTTCCTTCGCATTTCTGAGCACTTTGTGACTCTGATAAACTACTCTCTCCCTCTCTCTCTCTTTTTCTCTCTCTAACATACACACACACACACATGGTGGTGTGACCAACCAGCCTTTAAATCATCAATAAGCAGAAAATAGCTCTGTGTGCTTCTGCTGTGCAAGATATTGGCTGTGCTCTTTTAAAATTGCACTTGCAGAATTTAATGAACATGTTATTCACAGCAAAGTAAAATTCGGCTGAAAAAACGACAATGAAGAGCACTGCGAGTGTGGCACCTGGGCATATTTCAGAGTGAAAAGAAAGAAGCAATTTTATTTTTCGTGGATAAATGAGGCCACCTGAGCATTTTATCTAACAGTAGTTTCAGTGTTTATTGCCTTTTGTATTGCATCTCTCTTTTAAGGGTGTTTTACCTGTATCCTGCTCTGCATGGCGGCCTCTCCAGAGTCGTGGAACTGATGGCAGGTAGAAGCCCTCCAGCGCGAGCACATGCAGTACCTTTTACAACCAGAGTGCATCTACAGAAATGTGCCATTTTCACATCAGGTCCAGTTTGTATATTAATGCTTACATACTGTATATTAATTACATATTTTCTCATAAAGATATCTCATTACTTGGACGTGACGAGAAATGGAAGGCTCAGATCAGCGATGCCGTGTCCTTGGCGTCCTGCGTGTGACCTGTTAATCTTAGGGTCAGGCGTTAATGTGTTCATCACCGTGGGCAGGCTTTTTAAACTCTGGATGTCGTCATCATCATCTTCGTCCTGATGAGCGCCTTTAATTAGACGAGGCAGTCTGCCAGTTACATCCTACAGATTGCATAAACATGATTATGCAATCTGTAGGATGTATAATGTATCCTACAGATTGCATTATTCAACCTCTAGTTTATAATATCAGCTTAGAAGTTTTCTGTGTATGAATGAAAATATTTAATGTTTAATAGCTATAAACCCAGTGGTACACATATATTCTATGACTTTGGCAATTCCTCTACTCCAGCAACATTATTGTCAATGCAATCTTCTTCTTCTTTTTCTTGTGATAACCACAGTTACTTAGGATGAATCAGTAAAGCCTGCACATTCAACATCAGATCATGTTCATATCATAAGAATAGAAACCTCCTGCTTGCACAGGATTTTTGTTTATCTCTTTCCCGATGCACTCAATAATCTGCTTTAGTCTCAGCCAGAAGCCCTGTAAATCTTACTAAAAAGGTCTCTTTACAAAACCTGTGTACCTCATTAGGATCTGTATTTCGAAAACAAACATATTCTGTTTGTTCCAAATATGAGGGGTGTTCAAGTCAATCCAGGACTTTCAATTGTGCAGAATAGCAGAACACAGTTATGAGAGTTAAAAATACCTTTCCCCATATTTTATTATATATACTGTATATATCATATTTTCATATATAATGCTACACTAATGCACTTATCCCAGCGTTTCATTACTGCTTGGATACCATCAAGGTAAAAAGTTTTCTTAGTACGCAGGAGCCATGATTGAACTGCCTGCTTCACGTCTGAAACACTGGGCTCCCAGGAACTCCCTTTATGCGGAACTGGCTTGGAGCGAGGTCAGGACTGTACCGGGGATTTGTTAATAACGAATTCCTATAAAATGCAAGTGGTGTTCGTGAATGATTGTGTGTACACGTCCCACAGAGAAGATGCATCTCTTCCTTTCTGTCGATCTTTAACGATAAGGGGTTTCACTTGTTAAATGCTCATGGGAGCAACTGCAGTGGGCCCCAAGCCACCTCGACCAGGATCATCATTAATGGACATATGTTTTACTGAGGTCAAGAGCCTCATCAGCGGTCTATGCTTGAAGTCTTCTGTAAATGTCAATCGGATTTATGCCTTCATTTCATTACAAGTCCCGGTTTGAGTTGAACATTATACAATAAATTGCATCCTAAATTATGAATAAATATAACCCCAGAAATGTGTCTATGTACCATGTAGTCCAGCTATGATCCTCTTAACATTTACCTTACGCTTTCGGATTGAAACTGGTTCCGAGAAGTACGACGGTACTGGAGAAACCTCTCGAGGTGGAGAATGACTTCTTCTCGTCCTATGGCGGTTCATTTTATGGAAATGTTTCCCAGCAGGCCTGGTTTCAAGGCAAAACTATACATTATTCTTACTTTTTAGACTAATGGTTTAAAGTAGTGGTGCTTGAAATTGCATAGAGTAGTGTTATTTGAAACCACAAATTATGTTTATTACGTTACAGCTGAATTGGCATATAAAAAGTTGAGTACAGTCTCTTACCAGTTTGCAGCTTCCTCCATGACAGCGTGTTTATCTGTGATGCCCATTTTCTTCCATTTATATTACCTGAAGGTGATTTTAGAAAATTAGTTGTTTCAGTTGTAATCAATAATCCTAAGCCCTTCAATCTTATAAATAATAGTTTTTATTCAAAGTCGGAGTTTTGTTATGCAGTGATTTTACCATTACTATAACCAGCATGGTTTCTAAAATTCCATTAGTAATGGCACTGCATTAGCATATAAATTGGTGTTTTGCTGCATTAAAGCAAAGCGCGCACTGAGGGGAAAAAGTACTTTTTTTTAAAAACCACGATGGCAATAATTTTTCCTTTGCTGATCCAGGAGAATCCTGCTCTCAAAGATAAATTAATCAAGTGCACAATTCACCATGAAATAAACCACCATACATCTCTGTTCTTTTCTATCCATTCATGTATTTTTATTTAATCTCACCTCTGACTGTACATGTACAATCTAGAATAAAATGAAAGCTTTAAAAGCAATACAGAATAGGAGAAAACTTTTCTTACCATTGCTTTGAGTTTGTGAATCCCAGAAAGAAAAAAAAATCCAGATAATGGTCGTGTGCTACTAGCTTAATATATGATGTAATTAAAACAAAATATACCTGAATGGGCTGACTCTTCGCTAGGAGTCTCTGTGGTCAGGAATTGGACATTACCCTGGCCACTCTAGCATGGCAGTACACGTTAGAGTCTAAAAACCCTTCTGATTGGCTGCTACTTCTTAGCAAGACCCCATACAGAGTTGTTAAGAAATTCCTTCTGCTTACAGCTTGGTTAGGTGAAGGATCATAAGAGGACTGTACACAGTCCCGTCTCAAAGTATTGGAACAGCAAATCCAGTAATTTGTTTTTGCTATACACTGAAGACATTTTGGTCTAACATCAATAAATGAATATGGGATGACAGACCAAAATTTCAGCTTTCATTTACAGATTTACCATATAGATGTGTTAGGCAGCGTAGAACATGGTATTCAAGTATTTGACACTTGAGATTTGGGTGCATATTCCTTGCTTGGTATAACAACAAGTGAGTGACTCAAATATTTATTTAATAAATGCATTCAGTGTATCATAAAAGAAAGAAAAAAAGAACTGGCCTTGCTGTTCTAATACTTTTGAAGGGGCTGTATAAGCACTTCTGGTTGCTACCTACAGTATATGAGCAAATGTACAGAAATTGTACAATGCCTACATCAAAACAAAATAATTGCACTCCAATATTTTACTTGACCACCTTTTAATTTCAGTGTGGAAGCCATCTCATGTAAAAATGCTCACAGAACAATTTGAATCCTGTGATATGCCTGTAGCATCAAGGAAGATGACTTAATTTTACTGCCACATAATGTTGTTGAGTCGAAAGAGCTCCAGAGGTTTATGCATGATGGGTGCATCACTTCATGCGCTTCCCTTCTTACCCTGCTGCGCACATTGCTCTGGAACTCATCAGACCATTTGACTTTTTTTCATTGCTCCAATATCTAGTCTTAATGCTCCCTAGAAAACCAAATCTGTTCTTTTCGTCTCCTAAGTTATCTCACGAACAAGTGGGGACACAGCTGTTCATAACAAATCCTGCAGTTCTCGCTGCATGGTGCATGTGGAAATGCTTTTACTTTCACACTTACTTTCAAACATAGCTGTGATTTCTACTGTTGATTGTTTTATGATCTCTGATTATGGTCACTCATGATTTTATTTATTTATTTATATAAGTTGATGGTCCAGCACTGTTCTGTCAGGTTGTAATAATGCATTGGATAGAACTTAACCCACTTCCTGTGATTTCTCCTTAAATGTTTTCTTTGCCAAGAAGTGTAGGTAGTAAAATATCCATCAGTGAAATATGTGCGATTTATCCCTCCATGCTGCCGATTCCTGCAGATGCGTACGAGACCCTGTTTAGTGGGCAAATGAGACGGAAGCAAGTATGCAGACTAAACATTCTGCTTTTTATGGCCGCCTCCTGCATTCACCCGTGGGCTGATTCCAGCTATAACAATCATTACCTTGTCCCTTCATTCTTTCACATACATTTAGCAGTAACATTCTCGGTTCAGTTACTTTTTGCTTTCTCGGTAGACGTTCGTTATTGAGCAAACAATGACGTCAGGCAAATGTGTAACAGATCAGCAGGAACTAGTTTTGTGCTGGGGTCAGGCAGGAAACTCATCATTAAATCAAATTTGTGGAAAAACAAAAATGGGAGGTTTTTTTATGAGTAATGTAAAAAAAAAAAATAAAAAAAAAAATTGTTCATGAGGATCATCAGAAAGTGATCAGGTGGTACAGCATAACAATTTTAAAAAGAATTCCCTTTACCCATGGCGATATAAAAGTAAACGACAAATAGAAGAAAGAAAGTGATCGCATTTTAATGGAAGGCAAAAAAGAAAAAAAATTTTTTTAAAAAGAGCGGTTAGTTTCACCATCAAAACAAAAGAAATGTACTTTATTTCACATTTTCTTTAATTCCTGTTGCTATAGCTATCTTGTTTTTTTGCATTTCACCGGTATACTCAATGTATGAGTTTATTTCTGAATAAAGGTTAAAATGAAAGGGGTTCTACAGACACTCCATGGTTTAGACATTGTAGTATGTAGCTACAGTGAAGATTTATTTATTTATTTTTAAAGATGTTGCTTTCTTTCTGGCTGCAAATAGTTCAATAAACCGACCCGGAAAATCTGATCCCCACACACACACACAGGTGCAATGCGAATGTTTGCTCACATGGGTGCGGTGAAAGTGTGCTGTAACACAACCCTGCAGATAATCACACAATGCTCTCCGCTAATATCTTTATTCACGTGTGTGAAACTCATGTCCATACAGAGCAGTTATTTCTTATAGCAATGCTGACTCGGACTTCGCTTCTGTATGTTTTCGTCAAACAAAACTGTCAGAATATCTTACACACACAGAGTGTATTTAGGTCACTGGATGGGATGTCTAATACATGCTGTTTACACCATGTAAATCAGCAAATGGTGGGAATGTTAAACTGCTGTTTAGGGTCAGGAAAGGGGTTGAATGAAGCAGTATTCACTTGCCCAACAGCGTCCTCTAACCACGCTGACATTTCTTTAATAGAATGTTTTGAAAAGATGCATCTCTCAGGGAAGCCCACCAACCTGTCAACCAGCAATCGAGACAAAGTGATGAGGAAGAGATGACATTCAACTTGTACAAAAACACCCATTAAAACTGATCTGGTAAGAAAAACGATAAACAAGAAAGATGGTCTTTAAATCAGGTGGACTGACTTAATGCTAACATGTACCCCGTCAATCCAATAAAAGTCTACAATGAAGAATGAAAAGGGGGGAAAAAAAAAAAAAAAAAAAATTCTCCCCCATTGATAACTAATAAGCTCATACAGTCTGTCTCTATTTTGTCTGTCCATGTCCCTCAACTCAGCAAACAATCAAATCAAAGGAAGAAAAAAAAAATTGATGAACAATAAATTTCTCTATTTTGGGAAAAACTGGGACAAAAAGATCAGCTTAAGCTTTGAAGCTTAAGACAGTGTCTTCCTTTTTAATTATTTTGAGCTTTTTCTTATTTTTAAGCAGTTTCTTGTTTTTAAGCCTTTCATGTTTTTTTTTCCTCCCCTTCCTATAATAGTTGGTTCAGTGCAATGCATGAAACGATAAAAGGGTCCCGCAGGATTGTTGCAGCTTTTTTGTTTGCGAGCGACGGTGTTGAGTGTGCCAGATGCGGTTTAACTAGTGTCCATGGACTCCATGTTGGCCGATGACGAGTCCCGCTGGATACTGTCGAAGATGGCAGCGAGCTCAGGATTGGAACTGATCTGTGACTGAAACTCGCTCATCAGGGGGCTCTTCTCCGCCTCGGGGATGGTGAGCAGAGCCGCCACTGCCCGCATGGCTGAACGCTTCAGCTCATCCTGCTTTTCAAACTCCTGCTTTACAGAGTTTGCCTTTACCTAAGGGAGAGGAAGACCATAACAGTTCAAATTAGCACTCTGTTATGGTTCTAGCTAAAAATGGACGTTTTATGGAGAACTGTGTATTCACCTTCGTAGTACATGTGGCTCTGAGAGGCTCCACCAGTCTGTCCAACCTTTGCAGCACCGCACTCGGACACAGGGTGGAGAGTCGGGCCAGCATCAGGAATGTCAGCATCTAAAAAAAATAATAATAAAAACGTCAGCTTTACAACATAAAACACGATGATATCTGGATCTAGACCTGTTTACTGCTCCAAACATATGTATTTGAATCTAAACCCAAACATGGGTGTGTGATAAAATCAGAAGTAAAAGAAGTAAAAACACCCAGAGGTGGAAAAAACACCAGCTGTGCCAGCATGGTGTGTGACTCATTCGGGTTAATAACTGGTCTCAAGTAGAGATGCATGCAAGACGCTCATGCAGTTCTTTCTGGTTTAATCTAATTTATTCATATCAATTAGTTTAGTTCTATTTCCCTGAATTTAAACAAACTGCATGTCTAATTTAAACCACCAGGCAGGTTATGTGGCTTTTCTTTCTTGTGCCAACTTCATATCTAACCACTTGCTCATGCCAATATGAAAGTAAAAATTCTATGAATATCCACGTTTATATTCCAAGTCATGAAATCAATACGGTTAATCTTCCTGTAACACGCCACAGAGGCTTTTATATGATGACGTTCATTTTCTGTCTCACTTTTCCGTAATCTGCGATTCACACTGCAAAAAACTATCAAGACATAAAAGATCCATAGCTTGTGCACATGTCCTACCTTGATATCATAATGGTCTTTGAGTCCATCTTCGACATGGTTAAGGAACTCGAAGATGTCGAGTCTATCGAGGCAGCTGTCTAGAAGAGTGTACATACACTCAAAAGCAGCCTTCCGGATGTCCAGCCCATCATCCACCGTGTGCTTAAACGGACCCATTTCAACCTAACACACATTAAGGACAGATCTCAGTAAGCTCTGAAAGAATAGTGACCCTGAGAGGATAAGAAACAGGAAGTAAATAAGGGACGCCTACCTCTCTAATCAGCTCTTTGCGCACTTTGGTCTCGTTGTATAAGTGAGGAAGTACAGTGTCCAAGAGGTCCCGGATAAGTGAGGGCTTATTATGGGCGGCAGAGTTGAAGGTCACGAGGGCCACTCTTCGCACATTAAGGTCTGGGTCTTCCAATGTTTTTAGGAAATCGCCTAAAATGATGGCAGAAATAAAAGAGGAGGGGTGGGGGAAAAAAAAATAAAACTTGAATTTCTTTTAAAAGTTGGAGAGAAACTAATTACAGTCTGAAAGCAAAAGGCTTACCTATGCAGTTTTTCAGCAGGGGATCAATAGTCTGTGGGTGGTCTGAAATTGTAAACTTTACAGCAGTAACTACTGAGCTTCTAGCATAAGATGATCCTGGAAGGAAAAAAGCAAGGAATATCCTTCAGTAAAAGAAAAGACCTACGCTGACAGAAAATAATCAAACTCTAGCATCATTCATCATCATAGTCCTCTTATGGTCATACTGTAGCTCTAACATGTGATAGCATGTGATACTAGGACACGACATGCTTTTTAGCTACCTCATAGGTTTTTACTCAAAACTAAAGTAATGCGTCGAGCCATGATGCTAACCTGATAACAGATAGCCCTTTAGCCTGGGTAGTAGCGTCTCAGGGTCTATAAGAGTGAGCTTGCCCAGGCATTCTGCCACCACGTTGCGTGTGCCCTCTTCTGTACACTCGCAGTGTTTGAGCAACAGAGTCCACACACTCTCCACATACGGCTTGAGGCCGCCTACTGACGCTGAGCTGATTATCTCCTTGAGCGAGTGCAGCAGCAGGTACTGGCGCTTGGGTTGGCCCGAGATCTCTTGCAGCACGAATGGCAGGTACTCGGGCAGGTTACCAACGCTAATGCTGCCCAGTGCGTAGGAGGCGGCTGACTTGACCTCCTCGCTGGCAGAGGAGAAGGCATCCAGGATGACTGTTTTTAGTTCGGGTTGACCACTCAGGTCCACGTAGTGACCCACCTCACCCAGGGAGAGCAGGGCCAGCAGGCGGATGGAGTCAGTAGAGCGCGAGTTCTTGACGTCCTGGATGAATTGACCGACTACAGCAGGGCCCTCCTTAGGGCAGGCACGGGTGAGGGCTGCCACACATTTGGCGATGGAGTAGTACGACTGCTTGTGGGTGAGTGAGGCGCTCTGTGCATACACAGGGCTGGTGAGCATGCGCAGCAGGTCCATGTAGCCCAGGCTGGCCGTACCAGTGCCCACTAGAGCCTGGAAAAACTCTAGCATAGCACCGAGAGCGCCACCCTGCAGCAGTGGTGAGCGCACCAGCGCGATGAGCTCTGAGAGGATCGAGCCACTGATCTTGGCAAGAGAGTCTGGGTGCACACGTGCCAGTGTGGTCAGGAAACTAATAGCCATCTGCGAGACATGCATGTCACTCTCACTGATCAATGGTGGCAGCTCGTCTAGCACAGCGTCGATCATGGCTGGCGTCACACTATCACTGTAGTTCTTAACTAGTATATCCAGTGCTGCCAAAGTGCTCAACTTCAGTGCCCGTTGGTTCTTGCGCAGAAACGATGCCAGGATCGGAACTGCGTCGGCTAGGATGGGACGTAAATCGATCTTGAGCGGTGAGCCAGCGATCAACGTCAGAGCTTTCACCGTAGTCAGTCTGGTGATCTCGTTCCTTAGCCGTTCTAAAAAGATGCAGAGCGTGCCCGGAAGGTCTGCTCCCAGACTGTCACCGAGGTTGCAGATGATTTGGCCCATGCAAGAGATGGCACGCTCTTTGACCTCCTGATCGATGTCAGCTGCCTTGAGACGCTTGATGGTGCAGGCAAAGAGGTCGCTAATGTAGGGCGAGGCATCAAAGGCATCCGGTTGGTCGAGGGGCCGGATCACCCGCACCAGCTGTTGGGTGACCAGCAGGGCTTCTGAGGTGATCTTGTAGAAGGGATCGCCCACACAGGCCACTACCGGGGGCACCAAGGCCTGAACATGGGGGTGGAAGACTTGAGGCTGGTGATTGCACAGGATCACATATAAACAGGACAGGGCATCGATCTTCAGATTGGAGGAGCTTGATTTGTCATTTAGAGAGAATATGATTCCTGAAAAAAAAAAAAAAGGAGGGGGGGGGAAACCACAGCGGGTCAACCAATTAAAATTGACATTACTCAGAAATGTTTTTTTATTTATTTAATATAAAATGTCTAACGCACTAATGATAATCACAATTATTATGGTCTCTCTCATAACTGATGATTAGGAAGCACCAATGTCTTCTACCTTGGTATGTAGGGACAACTTGACTGATTATTTTACATTAATTTTGTAATCAATCAAATTTAGAATTTTTAAATTTTGATTTACAATTTGGCATGATGCATATTTCTTTATTATTTTTAACATTTTTATTATTACCTTTGAATAATAGTGAAGAAAAAATAGTAATAAAGGGTAATACAAAATTAATTGTATTTAAAATAACAAAAATCATTGACCAATTTTAGTCAAATAAATTATATTTGTCCTGGGTTTTTTTTTTTTTTTTTTTATCATAGGGAAAATTTTGTTGACAAGATCTGGCAACCCTGTCCTGCACAAAGCATGTGGGCGAGAAAGTTTGCATGACAGAAAATATAATGTGTGCATGCAGAAATTTGAGTTTTTCCACTCAGGAATAGGCCCAAATAGGACGACATACAGCGTCAGTAAAATTTTAATGGTTAACACCTGCAATTATTTAACCGTTTACATCCTTGCTGAACTAAAGAGAGCGATCTGTACGGATCACGGACACCATCAGACAGCAGGTCGTGTGAAAGGTGCTATAGTTAAACAGATAGATAGATACCACAGTATGTGTGATACATATTTATGACAACACTGATATCATGTTGTCCTGATTTCTCAGCCCCATTTCTATTTGAACGAGTAGAAAACATTCAGGACACTGTAAAACGCAGGGGCAGCCAGCGGCGCATACCTGGCACGAGCACTGGGATGTGCTGAGTCAGAGCTCCAGGGAGCACGTTTACCAGCTCTGTCAGCATGTTGAAGCAGCACTGCCTAGTCTTCACACTCTTCTCCTTCATCTGTTTATGCAGGGCTTTCACGATCATGGGCACCTATACAAAAATGCAAAATTTGCTTACAACCTTAAAATTTTTAAAGTTGTGTATGCACAGCGATATATACAGAGAAAAGAGAAAGTAAGAGGATGTGCATGTGTGTTTTGTTTTTCCCCACCTGGCTCTGCAGCATTGTTAATGGAGTCTCGCCTTGTTCCATAGCATCGGGGTCACACAGCCAGCTCTGGGCTGGCCGTGTCTGTTTTAGGAGGGACAGGTAGGCGTGGAACACATCAGCCTTCACATTCTCCTCACGTTCCTTAAAACGGGCAATAAGTGCTGGAGAGACGGTGCGGTAGAATTCGGGCAACATCTCATGCCGGGTGCTCACCACGGCGTCCAGGCATTTGGCTGCTGCTCGTCGCACCTTCCAACTCATGTCGTCGTCATCGCTGTATTCGTCATCGCTTCCTGCAACAGTTCCGAGGCATGGTGTTGGTTATATAATGATGATCAACAACAAGCCACAGGTCTAGTGTTACAGTTACACTTACAGTTCTTCTTGTCTCTCGGCTGTTCCCTTTCAGGGGTCGCCACAGCGAATCATCTGCCTCCATCTAACCCTATCCTCTGCATCCTCTTCTCTCACACTAACTAACTTCATGTCCTCTCTCACTGCATCCATAAATCTCCTCTTTGGTCTTCCTCGTTATACTTGACGATAAACGTTATACTTGACGATAAACGTTATACTTATTTTAAAGGCAGAACCTGGCTTTAACTGCCATGACTAAACCGAGCAGGAGAAAACACTTGCTCACCAAGTGCTCTCATGCCTCACCTTCACCGCAGGAGTGAGAGATACATCAAGGTCAAGGTCATAGTGATACTAGTACTCCAAAGCATCCTTACATCCACACAACTTAATTTGTGAGGAAATGAAAAACATGATGGACCTGCATCAGGCCTAATTATATGTTTGTTTTTACATGTTGCTGCCTAAAGAGACAAGATGTTTAAGATAATTTTTTTTCTAAGAACTTTAAAACTAAATTTGGATTTACTTGTTTAAAAACAGAATAAAACAAGTTTCTCACAGGAGTAAAAGAATTACAGTAAAATAAAATATGTTTGATGGACAAAAGTGTTCTACATGACGAACACTGTGGTGAATTTTCTCTAGATAGTAAAAATGTGTGTGTAGCTTTTGAGTGACCTATTCTGCTTCTTGTATAAAGTATTTGATCCCAACGATTATTAAAAGGAAATGTATGTTTTGTTCCAACATCTGGATTGATTTTGTGTAGTTTGTTATTTAGAAATTGGTGCCATTCTGATTGCCATTTATTTTTATTTTTTTTTTATTATTATTTTTAAAAATAAATTTAGTCTGTCCAATTCTTTTTACCCCGATTTTCTCCCCAATCTAGTCGTGTCC
>JAQQZT010000004.1:9646953-9669596 GCA_030068275.1 Clarias platycephalus | reverse complement strand
CTCTTTTGATTGTGTAAAGCTGCTTTGAGGCAATGACAATTGCTAAAAGCGCTATACAAATAAAATTGAATTGAATTAATACCCCTCATCCCTCCCCCCTGAGAGAGCTCGGCCAATTTAGCTCTCTCTCTGTGCCTCCGACTGTGAGAGGAAAACAGCATCACCGGGATTCGAACCTGCGATCCCAGATGATATTTATGTATACTTCAAAAATAAATGGCATATCACCCAGAATGAAATAAGTTCCATTAGGCTGCTCCTCTGAGAAACCAATTATCAATCTGCTGCTTTCAGAAAGGGCAAGAGGCTAAACATGGAGAGGACATTTCTGAACTTCCTCTTTTCTGGTTATGGGTGTTCCTACCATTGTTACTTTTTCCCCCCCTCCATTACAGCAAAATAAAACGTTCTGCTATAACACTGAGGAATACTAAGGTTCTTATACACCCTGTAAAGACCGCATCTTCATTCTTTATCCAATCTTAATACCTTGATAGTCTTCATCAACACCATCTGCATCCATTGCATTCTCATCTTCATCCTCATCATCGTAGTTGTAGTTGGGGTCGTAGGTTAAGTACTTGAGGCAGATGTTAATAATTGTTGGGACATGCGGATAAACCTCTTTTGGACACCTAGGTACAGAAACGGAATGCGTCACTGGATTAGACACAGTTGTTCACAATTAAAGCGCATGCCCAGTGGGGTTGCAGCAGGCTGCGGTTTCTTCTCGGGCTTCTGTTCAGAACTCAGTCTGCAAGCTTATCTTGGAAAAACACAAGCAGATAATCCTCTCTACATATCCATCAGCTCTGCAGCGGAAGAAATACGGAGTGGGTTTGAACTCAGAGAAAGCACATTTATTAAGAGTACTAAAAAGAAAATGCTGTAAAGGGAAAATGAGTGGGAGGCTGAAAATCATTCCCACCCGCTGGAAGTCACTATAATGAGGTGACGACAAGATAAGAAGATGAGGTGACTATGAATAAGCAAGAACAAGAATTTTGACATTTATCAAAATAGCATCAGTTCTCACAGTGTGTATTCGCCCATTTGAGCTGTTTAAAAAATGTAATTATATAAAAAAAATTAAAAAAAACCCAGGATGGTCAGGATGAGAGTTCCGGCTACACAGAAGAATCATCCTGTCACCAGGAATTTGAAGTGTCATTTATTTTCATTACTCAGCAATCAAGCACTTAACTATCTTCGTCATCGTTTGGGGTGAAATTATGTCAGCTTCCAAGTGCTCAGGCAACCAAAACCTGAGACTGGACAAGGCTTTTACCTGCTCGATTGACTTGTTAATGAATTTATGATTTGTCCATCTGTGTACCTGTGAACCGGTTGTGCGAATACAAACCTCCTGACGAAGGACTCGAAGGCTTGTATGCAGTATTCCCTCAGTTCATCATCATCAATGTTACAGAACTTCACCACTAATGGAATGATCTTCTCCAAGTATTCGCCTGTAGAGGAAACGAACAGCACAGTTAGCATGCGTCTCTATAGTTCGTACAAGTCGGGTAATCTTTAAAGCAACAGCTGGAGAACGGAATTTAAAATTAAAAAAAGGCTAAGAAATAAAACAAACTAAGAATCCCATCTCAGGTTCTTATACTGAAACCATTCTGATAAAGACTGGCTCTTTTTAACGCTGATGAATAAAAGATGTCGCACACAAAACTTAATTAAAACTAGTAGCAGGGGAGAACACTACAAAATTACTTTGAATGCACTTGACTGAAGTAATCTTGCACATCTTAATCGCTGCTGTCTTTGTCTCATCAAACGCTGGTGGTAATTGGCCGATGGCAGAACACGCTCCCTAGCACAGCTAACCTAAATGACTTTTCACTTCATTTCACTCGCGCCGTTCCGGGTGCGTCTGTGGGATGCAGCACAGTGACAAGGTGACAGGTAATAACTGTGTGACTGCAGATCATCCCACCCCGTGTCACACACTAATGTTCAAGTAACTTGTGCAGCCTACTTCCAGAGAGTTATGTTTAACACACACCCCGCCTCTATCTGTCCAGGTCACCAAGTGCAGCCTGGGGCTGCTCGGAGATCCCTGAAGCATAACTAGGTGGGTGATCAGTCATTTGTTATAGCAGTGAGAATTATTAAAAGTTTCTTATTGTTGACTTTTAACAGTTTGACTGGTCGCTCCAAACGCATGGGTTTAATATACCTAAAGAATACCCGGAATTCAAACATGGCTTCGCAGATGTTAGTTTACTCCACTGTGGGTGTAAATCTGAGCATAATATCAATTGGATTATTAAGCAATGCGTAAACAAGGCTAGTAAGCGATTCAGGAAGTTAAACCCTGCAGAACTAAAAGTAAGCCTTGGGATGTTTTTGTTGGTATTGTGATAGCAAATGTGATGCGTTTTATTTAAGCATTAATATCCGGTTTGTGTGCAGAGTGCATAAAATAACACAAGGAAAACAAACAAGCATCATTTCCTCACCGATTCTGTGGCCAGCTTGTCGGCTGATGGCAGCGATGCACTGGATATAAGTGCGTGTGGTTGACATGGAGTCGTTGCGCGAGAGCTCAGACAATAAGTGCTCAATGAGGTCTACAAAGACGAGGTTCCCACAGCTCATGACCAGATGACCCAGAGCTATAATGGTCCTCTTTCTCACAGCCAGCCGAGGGCTGGTCAATTGGGGCAGCAGGCAGCTCAGGATAGAAGGGTGGAAGTTCACCAACAGACCTCCTTGTCTAAAAAATAAAAATTGTTAGATCAGCTGGCACATAATATACTGAAAGCAGCTTGGTCATGTTTAACACTTAATCCCCTTATTAAAACTTGAAACACGCATTACTTGTCTGTACAGAATGTTTAATTCTTCCAGATACGAGTTTGTGTCTGGGCGTGCCTTGTTCAGGCTGCAAGCAAATCCGATGTGTTTCACAAATCTGATCTTTAGGGCTCGCTATCGGATTTGGCTTCTGTTTAGACTGGCACTCCAAATCTGACATGTTCTCTTCCTATCTGCATGCAGCTCATTATTTCCTGATATATCGCCCTGTTTCAGTACATTCCCTCTAGCATTGCCTGTACTGATGCATCCTCCCAAAGTGCTGTCAGATATTTCACATCATCCTGTCCAGAGACAATCTATACTGTAGTTACATGGCTGATTTAGCTGCAAGGAAAATTCAAGGGCACGGCTTTTACATACATAGTGGTAATGGCACAAAAAGCAGAAAAAAGACCGTCCGTGACATCCTGACGCATAGCAAATTTAATTCTAAAAGAATTAAAATTTTATATCCCATGTCTATTTCGTCTATCGTCTCCCCACTATTTTTGCAACAAGTTTGTACCATGGATCCGGTTCCTAACCATGTGATTGTGTGGATTTGCAAGTGACCTAATGAACAGTTTGAAATCAACTTTGAGTAGGTAGTGTCAAGACTGACACATCTCTTCAGGAATTCGAGCTGAATCTGATTTCAAACCAACTCTAGATGTGGGTCAGATCAGATTTGCAAAAAATCAAGGTCTATGAAAGCAATCTGATTCCACACTGAATTCAATCTGGTTGTGTCAAAAATCAGATTTGTGCTGACAGTCGGAACAAGGCCTAACTAGTGAGCCTCATGATGTGAACGTTCACAGCAGTGCTACTAAGGCCTGTCTATTTCAGCACCAAGATAACTTGGTTACTGAATATGATGTTAATATTTGTAGGAAATCTAAAGTTTATAGCATTTTTGGATAAAACAAAAGGGTGGCCAAAACAAAAAAAATTTCCTAGGTAAAGCATTAATAAAGTATCTTTACATGTTCAGGGGGAAAGAAATATTATTAAAAAAATAATAAATAAATCCATGCATACAATTGTGAACAGGAAAAGGCCAAACTGGAGGGTCCCAGCGATGCTGCTAATTCACTTTGTCAGTGACTGTCAAGTTTGGCAGGATATAAAATCAACAAATGACTATCAGATAATATGTGAAAATCTGAAAGTTTTACATTGTGTTAAAAATGTGGAGTTTACTGGATTAAGCACAGTGTAGCCTGTTTCCTGACTGATATTTTACAAGTGCTCTGCTTTTCTGAGTACTTAACATAGTTACTTACATGGTTTGCCTAACAAATGCATTTCAGAAAATTTCAAGCTTTTGCTTGACGGTCACGGACACAAAACATAAAAATAGATTATGCAGCATTTTGTTTTGCATCTACACTCGAGTCAGCCATTAAACAGTTTTTGATTCAGACCTCAGCCAAGAAGATTATTATTGCAAACTTAATTGCTGAGTGTATTATAAAATAATATTAGAAAAGAAAAAAAAGGTTGTATTCATGAGCTACAATAGCAGTTAGACTAGAAGCTTAACAAGCACATGCAGCTCTGTGTTTCTCCTCCGCACATTCAACTAGAAACTGCTAAATTGTTGGTGACTTGAGGATGTACTTCCAAAGTACACGAGAAAGTCCTGATCGAAGCCATAAGGTGACTTTACTCTTTAGTCAAGTTCAAAAACAAAACAAATATATAATTAAATCAATAACTTATCCCAGACCTGATCTAATAAGTGCCTGTCCCTTATTGCTCCATTCTCTTCTATACTGCAACTAATAGTGATGCTAGGAACACGTCCGAGTACAAGCTGGTTCTGAACTGAAAAAGGAAATTAAAAAGATGACACGGAGGTTGTGCTCTAATCTCCAGAAGAAGCCATCTCTCTCCCGTGTGTGTGAGCATACCTGCACAGCATGTCAGCCATGATGTCCAGGGCTTCGAGAGAGATGGCTTCTTCTGGAGGTTGTGCTCTAATCTCCAGAAGAAGCCATCTCTCTCCCGTGTGTGTGAGCATACCTGCACAGCATGTCAGCCATGATGTCCAGGGCTTCGAGTTGCACGGACACATCTTCCTGCTTCGCAATGGCACTTGTGAGGCGGCCTGTGATCTTTTTACAAACACTGGCAGCAAGAGCAGAGCCTATGAGAAAATAGAAAACAAACACAGACAGCCTGAATTCAACAATACTTTTAGCAACACACGATCATTATGAGAGAAAAATTCAGAATGCAGGGGTTTGGAGAAAAAAAATAAAAAATAAAAAAAAAATATATATACCGCTAGATGCTGGAGGGAGCTCCCCAATCACTGTCTTCAGTCCAATGCTGGAAATGTCTCGAAGCTGCTCTTTATCCGACAGCATGTTCGTGCACAACGTCTCCACAATTGTCTCAACCTGGTACTCCTTCACTTTGCTCACGAGCGGTCCCAAACTATGACACAAATCACCATCGTTGTAACGACAATCTATAAACAGGCTTTATTTAACAAGCAGAAAGGTTTATGTCTATGACTACTGTCTAGTGACTGATTTTTTTTGGTTGGTCTTTTGTGTGTCCAAGTCAGTGCAGGATGAGAGAAGGTTTAAAAAAAAAAAAAAAAAAGACCTCTAGGGCCCAATAAGTAATTTATGACCAGATTAAAAAAAAAAAGGCAAGTGCTACTGCTTTGGTCTATCATTGTGCATTATTCATTACAGGGCTGGCTGATATCTCTCGAATTAATTACACAAGTGGACAAATCGCAGGCTGGGCTTGCAGTTTTATTTTTTTCATTCTTTGTCCAACTTAAATACAACTAAAAACTTTAAATTTGCTGTGCATGTTTATATATAATACACGTCTCAGTGATGCATGATGATGATGCAAGTATAGTTCTGAATCCCACCACCTGCTGCACTAGAACACATTCCCCAAAGGAGCAATCTGGCTGACGTTATGAATATATTAATTAGACATTAATTGATGTGAACAGATCACAGACAATATCTTCATAACCAGGAGGATGCAGTCACCCCGCAGCTAAACATAACCTGAGAAAACAATGATGTTTGCCAGACTCTAAGCTATGACGGAGCATCAGACCCCATAGCCAAATCTCCAACAACTCGTTACATTTTTGTAAATGCCGAAATAATAATTATTTAAAAAAAACATCAGAGACTCGAAAAGGGTGTGTACACAGTTGTCCTCTCCCTAGCAATTTATGTACAGGATATGAGCAAAGGTTTGGTGAAACAAAAGAGCAGGACACTTACACGTGCCTGCTGAACATCCCACTTAGATTTAGCCCTTCTTTGATAGGGATAGGTAGTTATAACCTCCACTCTTCTGGGAAGGCTTTTCAGATTTTGTAGAGATTTGCCTATTCAGCCATAAGAGCATTAGTGAGGTTAACTGAAGAGGCCTGGGATGCAGTCGGCTTTCTATTTCAAACCAAACCATGTCTTCATGGAGCTCACTTTGTACACAGTGGCAGTAATGCTGGGACTGGTTTGGGATTGCTCATACAGAGATCACATCAACAATTTTTAGCCACACTACATAAGAATAGGGTGATCAGGTGTTCATGTAGCGTTCTGTGTCTTTCCTTTAGTCTATATCCGTTCTCTTGACTAGCTAACGAGGTGACCACACGTTATAACTTATTACTTTTTTGCCTAATCAGCTGCTGAGCAACAAAAACTATTTGTTGATAACTCAGCAGTCTTGCTTATCCACCCGAATGCTCAACTAGTGAGAATATTTTGATGAACATACTAGATCACGATCACATGCCAGTCTATTTCCAGTAAGGGCTTCTATTGGTTACGGTGGTTACACCTCACTCATTTTCACCCCAACAACACGGGTTTAAATATAAAATGTCATCCATATTCAGTACACTCTCAAACTCCAAAACCAGTATGTCTCAATGTTTTTACACCCCAACATAAGCTATCTAGGCTACGTGGCACATAAATAGGCACCATGTTTAAGTTTACAGACCACGAATGGTTGCTCTGAATAGCACCAACAACCTAAAATCAGCTGCCCATCCGGAGCACACAAGTTTGATTTCCGGGTGGTGCTACAAGTCATCCAAACCTGGGAGTCCAGGGAGCAGGTTTGCCGTGCACGTTTTATTACATACATGACATTTACCATAGTTACAGTAGTCAATCATGGGTGTCTATGAGCTCATGCAAGTGGAAGTGGAGGATAGCCCTTTCCTCAGCATGTGTATACTTAAAACAGAGCATTAAAGAAACGTTCAGATTTTTTTCTTAAATCAAAATGAAGGTGCATATAGGTACATTATCATAGGTCTTTGTCGTAGTAAGTTTTTCCTGCGCTTCACACCAACCTTGAAGTTTGTCACTGAGAATACGAGTATAATGTGAGTAATTGGAGAGAAAGAATTCCACAACCCTTGTTCCGTGCAAAAATGCATTCAAAGTTTAGCTAAGGTAAAATTCCATTATTTGTCACATGTACCTTAAAGCACAGTGAAATTAATTTTTTTCCCCCACATACCCCAGGGACATACCCCTTAACTGTTTGAGCCACCGTTCCCTACTGAAACCCATCAGAAGCTTCAGCAGTCGCCCTGACCTAAATCAAATTAGTATCATTCAAATTTAAAGTGCATTTAGTACAAATTTAACTCTTGTCTTTCCACAGAAACAGGTGTATGATTATAGTTCCAGGAGCTTCATTTGGAATTTTTCCATTTACTTGCTACAAGCATATTACCCTACACTGGTTTTAAAGCAACCAGTCAAAAAAAGCCTAGCAATTCAATTTTATTTGTATAGCGCTTTTAACAATTGACATTGTCGCAAAGCAGCTTTACACAATCAAAAGAATTATTTAAGTTTGTATCGACCTTTCAATTGAAAGACTGCATGCTCTCTAATACAATCTACTTAATACTATCTAATACAATCTATTCTAATACTCTACGGTTTAGAATCCTATTATAGTAATATTTAGAGGAAAGACTAGTTAAAGTAATTACTGTAATAATTTTTGGAAAAAGATGGGGGAAAAAACCCCTGCTGTAATCCACTGTCATTTTCTCAGAATTATGTTAACGAATGCAAATGATGGTAAATTTACTCGGATGCTTAGACCTAACCCACTCTGCTCTGTCAATCATCACTTTTTATACAGCTGCAGTCCAACTGAGTTGCTCTTTCACAGTTTAAATATTCTAAAACTGCCATCTTAAAAAAAAAAAAAAAAAAAAAAAAAGGGGGGGGGGGGGGGTATGCAGTTTGGAGGAGGACATGCCTGGTAATATAGTAACCATTTTATTTATCTTTCTTTCTTGCAGCCCATGCTTCCTTCTAAAACCCCTTGCACTACATAAACTCTTACTTAAATACAACAATCCTGTTACAGCTCCACTGCAGGAATGTGTGTGCAAGCCTCTTTTTCGTATTGTTGCACTAAAAAAAAAATTCTACAAGCACAATTCAGCCAGTACCATTTCACGGCCAGGTTCTGAACTTCTCCGTTTTTGTCTTCCAGAAGTTTGAGGATCATCTTGACCACTTTACGCTCACTGTCATCGTCCAGCTTGATCGAGTCCTTCTGCAGCTCTGACATCAAGTCATTAGTGGCCATGAATCTGTAAAGAAACAAAAACAACACATACTGATTATACTGTAAACACACGTCCTGTGTGAACGCAAAAACACAAAATACAGACTGGACTGATGATGAGACGTACATGTATTCCTGTACATTTTGTCCAATACGTTGCGGATTTCACCTGCAGTAAATGCATTTCAATCTTTTTCCAAGCCTTCTCCTTCCTTTGTGTGGTGCAGGAGATATAAAAAAATTCTTCATTGATTCAGATTTAATTCACCATTATAATGGCGTTCTACACAAAGAACCCCGAGTCATGGAACATTTTTAAATCGTTAAACCAGGATTTTAAACCAAACTGTCACCAGCCTTGGATATTTATGCAATTCAAAGATCCTGTTTAATACGCTTTAGCAAAAGACTCCAGCTGTGCCGCTTCCAACATGCTCTCCCATGTTATTCAGCATTTTTTTTTTTTTATGACTTTTTAACACAAGGCATATGAAGCACGGCCAACTTCCTGTCAGGTTGTTTCTCGATATTCATTATATATTTTTCTGTTTCTGTTTTCTGACTGAAAACTTTTACAGTAGCATGCAGAATTTGCATGCAATTACACAGGTTGTATTCCCTCCATCAGTCGTTTCCACATTTTGTAATTTTAAGGCTAAAAACTGAATAGCAATGTAAACTGGAATTTTTGAAAAGGGAAAAAAAATATTTATGCAAACAGTGGATCTCAATCATGGATTTAGAGCACATTAAAATTAATATGAAACGGTTATTTCTGATTGGATGAGTGGCATTGTTCGAGTGATGATATAGAGCACAACAGCACTGGGGCGGTTTAACTATATGCATCACAGGTGTTAACAGTTATTAATTACACTAACTGTCAGTTGCCAGCATAGGTGAAATTAGGGTGGTACAGTGCCTGCCAAAACCCACATTCAAGCATAAAACACATCTGATAACATTATGTCCTCTTCAACACCAATTTGGAAGAAGGGATTCTAACTTACACACTACACAGATGGAAGTTCAGTGCAACAGCACTCCCTGCCTGTGATCCTGGTTAAGTATAAACTAGGACAAACATACTTTTAATCTACTTTGGATGAGCCAAGTAAGGTACAGTTGAGTGTACTCTTACTGGCTCTAAAATCCAACAATTCATAAAAGTAAAGAAAAGAAAAATAAATAAATAAATAAAAAGCACCACACAACCTTTATCTCAATGACAAATAATTTGCTTTACAAGGCAAAAACACATGTAGGACAGATGTTTTAAATGTGAGAATACTGTCCACACTGCAAACACTATTTAACCATCTGTAAACCATGCCCTTCAGTACAGCGAGGTACTGTGGATTTTTAAGTAGTGCACCTATGCCTCAAGATCTCCGGGGATGGGGGGGGAGGGGGTAGACTGGACTGGTGGAAACTGGGGTCATAGGAAAGGTGTGCACTTAACTGTGCAAAAACTCTGCTGTGCTCCAATTATTTTTTCCAGTATGAACATGTATAGCTCTAAAAGCAAAAGCCTATAATTGCACATGTGCCGCTCACATTCTCACTCTCCAGCAAAGGTTAAACTTGACAGGAGACTGGGTTCACCACATCCTCACTTACACTACCAATACCGAATCGGAGAGAGAGCCAATGATACTACATGTCTGCATTTGGAAAAGGGTTAAAGAAATTATGGAAAAAAATAGTTCTGAAATTGATTAGTTACATCATAATCCAGGACTCGTACTGCTGGATTATTTTCAAAGTCAGCTGTGGCTTTGATAGGAAGAATAAGTTAAAAGTATAGAGCAGAAAATTATGATGATTTTTATCTGTTTGTTTGCAGAAAAGATTTACTGCAATTTGCCGTAGTTGTTAAGACTACCCCCGGGCTTTATGAGGCACGAAAAGGTTGTGTGTAATAACTTATTTGAAATTGTTTATCATTAATAATATGCAGAGCGACAGAAAAACCGGCCCCAAGATGTACTCGTCCTAGTGCCCCAAGACCCCTGGGGAAGGCTACTGCGATCCTGATCGTGGATAACTGGCGTTATAGAGAATGATTGAAAGTGAGATAGATGGATAGGTAGATAAATAGCTATGAAATGTAATATCCTATATCCATACTGTATTTTAATGTTGCAATATATTAGATATCCTGCAATGCACACGGCTTTATTCTTTGTAGAATTCTACACAAATGGCCAGGTCATACAATTTGTAGACATTCCCTAACTGACTCCATTACTATAAAGTGCCAGTGATCAGCATTTGGGAGACTAGATTCAGTGAGTTCAAACAGGGAAAATATTTTGACAATGCATGCACATGCACCTGGTTGTCTGTCCATTCCAGGCAAAAGAAAGTACTATAATCTTTTGCCATTTGTATGTAGTTCATTTTTAAGAAATAGAAAAAAAATATATGAAATGTGATCCAAACACCATCTTTAACACAACCACGTGTGCATTGTTGTGGTCAGGGGCTCGCTTTTTTTCCATCAACTTTATAACAAGAAAATATCTGCATCTCTTACTTCGGGTTGCCTCTTCAACGGAGCCACATCTATTCTCTGAACAAAACAAAGAAGAGCTCATCCTTCACAAAGGTCACATTACAAAGTAAGTAAATCAGGGTCCCCCCCCCTCCACTACATCACCACTGCTCTTAGTGCTGCACTTAAAAAAAAACAGATTCCTATTAGACAAACCACAAAAACATATGCATAGTAAAAGTACTGATTATTTCAAAATACTGGTATTGTGTGCTTTTATCATCAAACGTCATCTAGATCTTTCAGTAGAAATTAACAGAAGCCAGTTAGACTTGGTAGCTTCTGACTGAACTGCGTGCTGACTGCTAAATCCATCAGCATGTTTTTATTATGAGTTTAACATGCAGGGACAGGGAGTGGCATGCTGCAAATCGTGTACCCCACCTAGTGCCCCAAGTCCCCTGGCATAGACCCCAAGCCTCCCGTGACCTTGTACGGGATAAGTGAGTGAGAGAGAGTTTAATATGCCAATCCTCACCAACCAACCAGCTCTCTCATGTCACACAACAGCTACCCAACCAGGGAGGCATGTGAAGTGAACACATGCTGAATCACAGAACAGTGATATACATTTGTAGTAGAGAGCTATCTGCCCTTTCCCACATTCACGATCTCACAGGTGATACTGATTGGCCAGTCTCACTGTGACTAACCCATTCCTCCAACATACAGATGTCTAAAGATGCCTGTGGGATAATCAGGACTATTTCAAATACTCTGGTGGTCAACCACTCACCAAACAGCAACACAAAAACAGTTCGTTTTTCACAAAAGCTCAAACTAGCCGTGTGGAAAATTAAAACTACATCCCTCCATTTAGTGTGCCTTCCCACCAGCCACACCCAGAAAACATAACAGCATCTAAATGATAGTAGAAGAGCTTTCTGAACTGGCAAATGACGACATGACGGGCAGGCGAAAATGCATTATAGTCCTGACCGGTGAACAACGTGTGCTTTTCTGCAAGCCCTGTAAAGTCAAGGTTCTCCCTCAGAGGAGATATTTTATTGATAGCTGCTAGCTGGTGTAATGTCAGTCAGTCCCCGACACTGAAGATTAGCAATGCTGGCATTATGAAGTCAGCAGAAGGACAACCAGATGCCACATCTGCACCGATAACACTCAAGAGCTGACTTAAACACATTTGCCTCTCAGCTCTCTCTTTTTAGCGTTTGGTAAACTCCTCATAACCCACTTTGGGATAAAACCAGAGTGGATTAGCATTTAGGCACCCATCCTGTCTCTGTGTGAACATCAAAGCTGCTGAGTCTGAGCTTCATAACCCGAAAAAATAGCATCCAAATGGAGGCCCATGGCTCCATCAGACAGACGAATACAGCCTGCGAACAGCTGCTTTGGCATGGTTTGACAGGAAGCGATTTTTAGAGAGCTCGAGACAGGATGAATAATGCATAGGGGTCCAATCAACCGCAGGCTAAATGAAGATCTGCAGAAGGAAACAAAATGGTGAACAGACAAACCTTCCAGTGGGGGCAATTTCATGCTAAAATAGGAAATCAGAGCACACCATGGATGAAGATTTAAGAGGCATTTTACACTGCTTTTGAGAACTGAAAAGGCTGATAATGTGCCACTAATAGCAACATGGAAACATCATGAAGCTTTCACTGCTAGAGTCTCGTTACACCAATATATAAATGATCAGAGTCTTATGATATTATTAAGACTAGAGAAGTGCCTTCTGTACCATTTTGATATTCAGTGAACCACTGTGGGGGGAAACAATATGCCTTAACGAAGTAGCATGTTTCCTGGAATTACCTTTCTCCGCTTAATGCCATTACACATGTTTGAGTGACGATGAAAAAGTCAAACAGAATTTCAAACAGAAATAACTAAAATATTTTAAAAAGGTGTACTGAATGCCAGATCGATAGTTCTGTTGCAGCTCACACTTGTTTTAAAAGAAACATTTCTGTTAAAGTTATAATAATCTAACACTCAATACAGAATACTGGATGTTCTATTATATTCTCAGAATGGAAAATGAACCACAAATTAAGGCTCTAATTAAAAACAGAGAGCGTCGTAAAATAAAAAGCATAGAGAAACGACACTTTGCTTTTGGTGGGAAAAGGGGTTTAACCTGTAAATCTGAGGTATCTGATGTGCATCTACAGCAGGGCTGCTCAACTCCAGTCCTGGAAGGCCAGCATCCAGAACAGTTTGTGAGTGTTTTGACATAAGGGCCCCGGGAGCGTAATAAAACAACCTCAAATTTTGGTTTATTTTGATCAGTGAGAGCGCAATCATTTAGAAATCGTGTGTGAATCCGTTGGAAAAGGTGGTCTCGGGCACAGATCGAATCAGATTTGAAGAAAATCTCTCCGCTCATCCTCTGACCTACACAGCATATAGCTGATAAAAGAAGGAAGGCATGAAAGGGTGTTGCTTGTGACATTTTTTTAGAAATATTAATAAAGTCAGCGGGGAGATAGAGCAATCATTATTAATTCAACAACACCTACACACACCCACCGGACCTAGTAATTAACAGATTAGTTAAACCAGCTGTGCTTGAGCAGACTAGTCATGGACTGTGTTGGACACTAGCCCCCCAGGACTGGCGCTGAAGATCCCTGATCTACAGTAATGTTCTTTTAATAGAGTCCTACTGAAAGTTATTGCAAATGCAGTCTCTGTGTTGTCCTGAGAGTTTCATATCTGACCACCTGCTCCATCCTGCACGAGAATACCGACCACCTGCTCTTGAGACTCTACTGTACTCGTGGCATCAAATGATTTACCACAAACATGGTCTTTTTCTTTCCTTTTATATCGTTTTTCTGACTTCCTGCACAACAAACAATTAGCCAGTAGATTTTAGTATTCAGATCCAGGCACTCAGTCAGTTAGCTGGAGATTTGAACACGCACAATTCAAACACAAGTCACTTGTAATATTCTACATTAATAAATTTTGATTTGTAATTGCAATGACTACTCATGAACACAGACAAAAGCAACTGTGTGTAGTTTAAATAATGTTCTCCCTCAAGTAACACCACAGATTCTCAGAGTCTGCGGATGGAGGAATCTGTTTAACCTAGACATCATAAATATGAAGGAGAAATGCACTTCCTGTAAGGAACTTCATCATATGCAATGTCTACAAAAACAACATTGGCATTGCTGAGAATAAAAATGAAACAGCTATATATTTTTGGCTAAGCAGCGCAGAACTCTGCCGTGCTAGTTAGATTTATTTTTTTGGCTCGGCGCACCACCTTTGCTTACAGCAACACTCGAGTGCAGCATATAATGAAAACATGATAAATACTGACAATTTAAGTACTCTTTTACACATCGCAATTTCAGCAGTCTTTTAAGATTAACTTCTATGTGATACCAGGTCATGCAGAAAATAGTGTTGCACAAACAGAAACAAGCCCTCAGTATATAAGTGGCAATGTAACGCCTTGGGAAAACAAGTCTAAAAGGCACAAGGAGTCATTTGTGGGGGAACAAATGAACAAATGAGCTTTGAAATAAATAAATAAAAAACCTGAGTCAAAGGTTTGAAATATTTTTCTGTCCGTTTACATGATTTGTTTATGCTCCATGCTTCTTATGTCCATATTTGTAGTTGTCCAATGAGGTTCCTATAATCCCAGGTTGTTCTTCTGTTTGTGGCTTTCAGACAAGTGTCCTAGCTGCAATTGCACTCAGAGGTTCAAAATGCATTCATAGCATTCAATGTAAAGACAACTTAAAAGACTTTATAGTTATGTCATTCTAAAATAATAATAGTTGTGGAACTAATTATAGTTTACCTCCTGTTTGCTTTTGTTACACAAACAATAAGGCCCAAAATATGTGGACGTCTCCCCGTCACATTCACGTGCTTGTTGAACATCCCATTCCAGCTATAAGAGCGTTTTCACATTAGAGCCATGGGATCGTTTCTAAGAACACTTGACCGCAAAGACGGGTTCATTTTGATCAGTGAGAACACAATCGTTTCACTCTCGGGATCCGTACCCGAGTCCGCTTGAAAAGGTGTCCCTGGGCACAGTACGGGGTACTCGGGCCTGGATTGAATCGATTATGGAATCCACGCATACCTGAACATGGAAATAAGTCCATGTTTAAATGTGACGCCATTAGTGGTGTCTGTACCCTCCGAAATCTCTGTGTGCAGCACATGCCAATCACATCCTTCAACCCATTCATCCATAGCCGATCAAGCAGGAAGGCATGCAAGAGCATTAGTCTTGACATTTTTTCCCCCGGGGTAATGGGAAAACACATAGAAAAGCAAAAAAAAATAAAAAATGAATGCTGGAGTGGGGAGCACTCACAACTCAATCGTGCCTAACGTAAAAGCGCCCTTCTGCAGTTACAATAACCTCAACTCTACTGGGATGGCTTTCTACTAATTTCCTCAAGTGTGGAGTTTGGGGATTCAGTTACAAGAGGTCAGGAGGCGATATTGGACAAAGAGTTTGGGGTGAAGTCAGCATCCAGGGCTGTGCGTAGGACACGCGTGATCTTCCAGTCGACCTTAGTTAATCTTGTCTTCATGGAACTCACTTTGTACACATGAGTATTTGAGCATGAACTGGACCAGGTTCCTTAGTTACAGTGAAGAGAAACTGTAATACTACAGCATACATACTGGTGCTATGTTTCTCGCCTGCCATGTGGTAGGCATGGGTTCAATTCCCACCCAATGCCCAAACCACAGCCACTGAAAGCAGTGCTGATCGCAAGTCAGGATAAAATGGGAGTGTTGCATCAGCGTAAAACCTGTGCCAAGTTCGGATGGTCAGCTCTGGCAACCTCTCAATGGGAGCAGCCGAAAGACTAACATATACATTCCAGACTTTGTCGCAACAATTTTGGGAAAAAGAACAAAATGGGTGCAATAGTCAGGCTTCCAAACACATTTGGGAAAAGAGACATTTAAAAAAAAAAAAAAAAGGTGATTATCGCTAAAATATCACAGTACCACACACAATGACATTCAGAGTAAGAAAGTGGTGTGGGATTAACTTACACACTTACACTAGTGTTGCTAATACACACGATCTCTAATTTTGTATATTCATTACTAACATTATACAATTAGATCACGCCGGATACATTTTTATTGTTACTTTTATTGTGAATAAGTTGAAAGGAGTGAGTGACAGGTAAGCAGACGAAGATGTAAGGATGCTATAAGGCCATTACTGTTTTTCAGATCTACAGTTTATTAGGAGGGTGGTCATAATGTTATGGCTGATTAGTTTACATTCTAGACTTTATTGCAACAGTTTGGGAAAGAAGCACATATGGGTATAATAATCAGTTTTCCAAACACGTATGGTAAACGAGACAGCCGATTAAAATCGTGATATCACGTGACAACTGTCTCACAATATCACGGTAACACGCAACAACCGTTTTAAACCGTGACATCCCTAATAGTGAGAAAGTTGTCCAGGATTAATTTAAACACTTACACTTAAGTATTGCTAAAACGTTGCTAAAACACTCAATTACACCTGATTATGTTCAGTCATTGGTAGTAATATTTAGCATTAAAAAACGTAAATAAACTGGAAGGCGCGACTGACATTAAAGTCGCTAGCTAAGCTAACAGTGACAAGCTAAGCTAAAGGGTTAGCACTGCTAACGAGTGTCAAGAACAATAACATTAAACACAGCTCGCTGAATTGTAAACGTGCAGCCATGTTTATATTTTATAAATGAAACTCCGCGCCTGTGCAGCTGACTCGGTTGTAGTGCTAAATGACACTGAAGCTAACATGCTAAGGCTAACGCTAGTTAACAAAACAGCGAGCGACCCGCGGCCTAGCCCAGGTGTGCAGCGCGCGCTAATGCTAACCTAACACACCGAGCCGATCGACCTCCTCGCCACTGCACCGCTCCTCCGTTAACTGCATACCGCACCTGAAATCCTTGTCGCTTGAAGTCATCTTCTCCAGCAGATTAGAGATGTGATACGAAGCACTCGCCATGTTTGCAGTGTGTGTGTGTGTGTGTGTGTGTGTGTAAGAGAGAGACACCGCTTCGCTAGCAACCACTTGTAAGTGCTCAGGTTCTTCCTCCCTTTCGTACGCGGCTGCAGAGTAAAGCCGAGTTCTCCACGAAGTCCTCGCTTGTCTTGGTCGCCAGGCGATGATCAGCGAGTCGAGGAGACTTTCATCCCGTTCTCAGTTTCAGGGTTTGAATGGAGGTCCGACTCGGCCGTGCAGGAGAGGGAGGAGCCGCGGATCCACACCAGTGCCGTTACATGGGTCAAAGTTGAGCAGAAAATTCTAGAGGCGGGACTTCGGTTTGATTGACAGGCGAATGGTCGTATAGATGGTGCGAAAATTATTCCCGGAAATGGAAAATCAGTTAGAACGTTGTTTCGTTTAAATTAGAAAAAAATGGACAAGATCAAAGTAATAAAACAATATATATGGGATAGTAGAAATACAATTTGTATAAGCACAGGAATAAAAACAGTCTAATATTATAAATGAAAGTCAGCCTATTTTTCCTGTCAGCCCCTCATTTTTAGGAAAGGGGTGTGGGGGGGCCCTTTCCATTTTTTCCCCTCTGTATATGTGTGTAGATAGATATATAGAGAGAGAACTGGAATGTTTTTAATTTGGACAAAATAAAACTTTTTATAGATAAAAATCTTTTTTTTTTTAATCCTTATATTGTTGAACAGTGAGGTGTTCACCTCCCAGTTATAACATTTTTGTGCAAATGACAACCTTTTCAGTGCATTACAGGATTTTTGTCAACACTATCAGACATAAAAGATAAATATAAATTATATTTATATTTTTTAATAACTGTTCAGGGTCTCTATAAATCTTTTCCTTCTCTTTTGCTCATCTAGTGACATCTGTTGTCTTGCCATACATGCCTGGAATTAATTAGATTATTCATATATATTTATTTTGCCTCAATAGTCTCGAATGAAACACCATCTAACTTTAATTGTTTTTAAATAATACCCTAGCCATGATAAATGACTAAAACCCTTCTTCCCTGATGCACCCTTCTCTTTGGAACACCCTAGGGTCTGTCTGGACCACATGACCTTTTACCTTTTCTCGAAAGTCCTTATATATATATATATTGCATTTTAATTTTAGAATTTCCGGAAACATTGAAGAAACTTTTTTGCTGACTCATTCCTTACTTTTTCAAATTGTGTCCAATCATTTAGAAATTGATGCAATTTTCTTATATATATTTCATATATACCACTACAATAGATTTGAAATAAAGCAATATTTGATCTTCATTTCAAGGGGTTCAAAAATATTGCATGAACCAATTAGGAATGATATCCATATATTATAATGTCCTTTTATTTTCAAAGGCTCAAATGTAAGTAGACAACTGATTGATAAGACATTTGTTGGCCGGTTCTGGCCTGTTTCTTATTTATTTGAACACAGATTAAGGAAATAAATGGTCTAATATTGATAATGGTCGAAATGTTGATTTTTTTATTTGGAAGCGATACACAAGAACTCTCAAAATGCAGTTCAAAGATGTGCCAGTGCAAGTGAAGGTCATCATAAGGCTAAAAAATGCAGATCTATCAGAAATATTTTAGGAGTGGCTGAATAAAAAATAATTGGTACGTTCTTTAAAAAAAAGAAGAAATGGACTGGCAATACTACAGAAGACAAATAAAGTGGATGATCACAGAATAATTTTCTTGGCGAGGAAAAACCCTTTTGTAACATCTAGCCAAGTCAAGAAATAAGGAGAAGGTAGGCTGCTGACAGAGGCAAGATGAATTCTGAATTGTATTGAGGTTTACTTTCTGCTCAGATTCAGTCAAATGTTGAAAAACCAATAGGACTGTGCTTCACAGTTGAATAATGACCCAAAACTTCACACAAAAGCAAACTCAGAGCTTCTCCTGGCTAAGAAATGGAAAGCACAGAGTCAGTCACCTGACCTCAACCCAGCTGAGCATGCCTTTCAATCACTGCAGTCAAAACTTGGAGAAAAAAAGGCAGAAAGGCCCAGAAAGAAGCAGCAACTGAAGGTGGTTGCAGTAAATGCCTGGCAAAGCAGCTCAAGGGAGGAAACCCAGAATTTGGTCTTGTCACGGGTTCCAGACTTCATGCATTCATTGATTGCAAGGCTTTTGCATTCAATTATTAATTTAAAAACTATATTTATTATTGTTTGTATATTCTCTTTTCACTCTGTGAAAATGGAGCTACTGTTCTCATTGTGTTGGGGTACAGAGGCAAGGTTATGTAAAGAAATTGTGTCACTGTCCAAATACTTATGGAACTGTAAATAGTGATGTAAACGATTTAACTGCAGATCATAATAATCAAACATGAATAGCACACTATAATCATATCATTAGTCATAAATAACAGCTCGCGCAGGTGCGAAAGTAAATCATTTGTTTAAAAAAATTAGAAAGTACACTGTTATTATAACAGCATATACCATAAACATTATATCTGTAGAGAACACCTGTATATTCCAGAAGACAATATGTGTTTAAATAAGGTGTTGGTGCAGAGTGAAGAGTGAGGGCTTGAAAGGAAATTGTTCATGTCAGTTCTGTGTCAGTAGGGTGTTTCCTTAAGGAAGAAATTGTTGCAGATGTTTCACAATATACCATATCTGAGGAAGGGGTAATTCACAATCCTGGTGGCTTTGAGGACTCAGCTTTTATGTTAAGTGTTCTTATAGTATGTTCTCAAGAATACGCACACCAAGCAATTTGGTGATCTCTCAATTGTCTCAACAATCATGCTGTTGCTGCGGTTCCTGCAGAGGAATCCCTGAAGAGATCTCCCTGAAGAGACTTCGTGCTGATGATGCTCATCAGTGTTGTGTGTTTGATCTGATAAATCCCCAAACTATGCAAGAATCTGGCACCCAACATAAGCATTGATGATGCAATGCATAGCTTTGTTCTGGTCAGGGATAGATGAAGATGCTATCCCGATATATTCTGCGAGTCTGTCACAGAGTCCCATGCATACACACATTTATGCACGCGTTCTCACCTAGTGTAGTAAATTTAGTGTAGCTAATCCTCATATCTGCATGTTTATGAGAGGTAGGAGGAACTCACCAGAGAACCAGTGGAAACCCCCCACACACAACGGGAGAGCATACAATACTCCACAGACTGTAACCTGAGCTGTACCATTGTGCAGCCCTTTTTGTATTTGTGCATGCAAATTTGAAGCAGCATCACATTAGGCAGAATTAAAGTTTATTTTAGTCTCCAGATTTTGATTTTAATGCCTGTGAATATACGTCCCAGTCAGTTCTGTTGTGTTACGCACTGGTCTATGACTTGGAGGAAGACATTAAACATTATTGAAATTACAATGAATAATTACAATGTCACCAGTGCATGACACACTCATACAGTGAGAAACTACATTTATGTAACAATCTAACAAACCTCTTTATCACTCATTCTCTCTCTCTCTCTCTCTCTCTCTCTCTCTCTCTTTTACGCACACACATACACACAAATGCAATGAATGTTCTGTGATAAGGACATTTCTGAATGATCCTGACTATACAAATAAAAACATGATCATGCTGGCATTTGGTATTTTGAGTATTCAAGACAAGGGCTGCCAAGTTTATTTCCAAAAACATTTTGATTACATTGGCAATAATCTAGGGCCAATTTGTTTCCAATTCGCCATAAAAATCCTTTATGATTTCAAAGAATCCCCAGAACAGCTGTGTACCAAATGCCTCTTTGATGGACAGCAGGTGGCAAAGGCATAAAAGAATATTGAGAGATGAGTTTAGTGTCGTGGTGAAGAACAATGCAGGTTTGTGGCAGACATGTACTAGTTAACATTACAGGATTACCTAATACTAACCTACTAGTTTAAAGTTGAACATACTGTACAATACACGTTGATCAAATCGCATTCAATATATGTTTATCACATACAGATGATGATTATGTATGATCGTAGGTCTTGAATAATACACTGCCTGGCCCAAAAAGTTGCACACTCTAATGTTTAATTCAGTCATTAATTAATTTGAAATGAATGAAATTATTCCTATATATTTATTTTGCTTCAAATGTCTCTAATTTAACACTATCTAACGTTTTCCAAAAAATCATATTTTACACATAATAAATGACTAAACAGTTTTAACTAAAGCAAAAGAAAACTTTCATTTAATGCAATGAAACAAATACAGTTTGCACAATGAAAGTGTAGGTTACCTATAATCATCAATAGTAAATATTAGTAGATTGTACACTACATTTAGGTCATACTGTATGTTTTATGCATGATCATAGGTCTCGAATAATACACTGCCTGGCCAAAACAAAGTTGCACACTAAGATTTAATCCAGTCATCTTTAGCTTTAGCACACAATGAGGGGGCCAGTTCATGTGTGAAAATGATTGCCTTTACTCTCCTTCAAAATTTGTGTCATAGACTATGCAAGAATAAAAACCTCCATAGATGTGATAAGTTGCCTGGCAAAGTACATTCAGGTCATCAGCTGACTTCATTTTATTGCCAAACCAAGATCATAACATTGCCTCCAGAGGTTTGTACAGTGGGCACTCAGCATGATGCCAACGCACCCATCACTCTGGAAGTGGGTCAATCTGAACTCATTAGACCACATTTTTCCTGTTTCTCCAAAGTCTAATCTTTATGCTCCCTATCAAATTTAAGCCTTTTTTTCTGATTAATTTCACCACCAAGTGATTTTCTTATGTCCACACAGCTGTTTAGTCCCAATCCCATGAGTTATCTCACATTGTGTGTGTGGAAAAGCTCTTATTTTCACTTTTAAACATAGCTATATTTTTTTATATAAATTTTTTTTACCATACAACTTCACCAATTACCTACACTAAGTGATCACCAAGTGATCTCCATTCAAGATTTTGTTTTCCTATCATATTTCCTTCAAAAAGTTGACAGGTCAACACTATCCTTCCAGTTTTTGACGATGTGATAAAGGCTTCTTAACCCAACTCATCACATTCAGTTGTTTTCTTTGCTTGATGCAACCCAGAATTTGACACTTCTGTCCCTTTTTTTTGGCATGACACGGCCGATCATATTCAAGATTGAGGTTTTGTTTGTGTACAATTCGGGTGAAGGAATGTGCTTTCTGCCATTTTGGTACCAAGATAAATCTCCAGGATCTTTTTAGATAGCCATCCACAAAGTGTCCAGATTCCATTGGCTGGCATCATCATGTGTGATGTGTTAATGTCAATCATGCAAATAGTGTTCACACAGCCACATTGCTTCCTTATGTAGGCATTGGGGTACTTACTGAGACATTAAAAAAACATATACAGTATACATGAACTCATTTCTTCTAAGGTGCACAAAAATATTGTTTTATAGGATATAAATGGGCTAAAGTATTATCTTTGGGAAAAAGTGAATGAGTAAATTAGGCTGTGTTTAGGCTAACGAGAAAGGAGAGGTTAGGCAAAATTAGAAGACCTTAATGCCATGTTAGTTCGATTCAAATTGAGGCTAAAAGATCTCTTAATTACACAGACAGTCAGTGACCCTGCAGTGGTGAATGACAATGAAGACGAATGCGCACAAATGGGGTTTAATGATGCACTTTCTGTTTACAAAAGTCCCCTGAGGCATTAATCAATTATCCCATGCTAACAGTCCCCCCC